>PVLC010034056.1:0-17057 GCA_004027655.1 Graphiurus murinus | reverse complement strand
CTTCCTTCCAGAAAAAAAGCACAGTTGTTCCCATCTTGTGGCCACCCTGAGTAGGAGAGCATCCAGACTTGGGTTTTGATGTCATATCAGAGGCTGGGTTTCTTGGGTGGAGGAGTCTCTTGTTTTGAGCCTGAGCTATTCCAAACAGGCTGCCCAGGGAGGAAGCATCCTCCCTGGGAATGGGGACTGCAAAGGAGGGAGGGGGCCGGAAGACATTTTGGGGTTGCAAATTTTAACAATTACAGCTAGGTGTGGTAGTGTACGCCTTTATCCCAGTACTTGGGAGGCTGAGACAGGAGGACCGCACAGGTTCGAGGACAGCCTCAGCAACATAGTAAGACCCTATTTACAAACAACAAAAAAATAAACAAACTAATTAACAAACAACAAATGTCTGAGAGTATAGCTCAGAGGCAGAATGCCCCTGGGTTTAATCTCTAGTACCACAAATTTTAAGAATTCCAATTCAAATTATATCTACAAAGCAAAGGAACAAAACCAAAACCAAAGAACAATTGGTTCCTATAACTGAGAAGTCCTAGGAACTGGCCTGGGCTCCAGAGAGCTGGGTCCAGAACGACAACAAAGCTGTGGGCCTCTGAGTCTGAACTGGTGTCACTCAGGCCAGCGGCCTCCAGGGCTGGCAGACATGACCTTCCCAGCCAGGCCTACCCCCTTGCATCAGTGTCTCAGCAGAATGATGACCGCCCTTCCTTCCTTAAAGGCCCCGACCAGCCAGGGTCAGGTGTGCTGGGCACCTAGGTGGTGATTGACAGGTGCACCAGGGCCTCATGAAGGGTGATTTCCAGGAGGAGGAAGTAGGGATAGGGTCCCACAAGACCTATCTTAAAGGAAGTACAGGAGCCAGGCATGATGGCACACATCTATGATCCCAGTACTTGGGAGGCTGAGACAGGAGGATTACAGGTTCAAGACGAGCTTCAGCAACTTAGTGAGACTCTGTTTCAAAATAGAAAGTAAAAAGGGCTGGGGATGTAGTTCAGAGGTAGAACATCCCTGTGTTCAATCCCAAGTACCACCACTAGAAGAATAAAAAACTAAATAAATAAAAAAAGAGGTAGGGGATGACCCAAAGTAGCAGAGTTCCTCTGCCCAGGAATCTTTATAAGGAAGAAGTGGCTGCAGGCATCCCAGATTTCAGCATTAGAAACTGGGAAGGAGAGAGGTTTCTTCCGACTAGTGGGTGGGGAGCCTTGCGGTGAGGCATAACCCAAGGTTTGGGTCTGATTCCTGTTTCTCCAGTGACCGCTCTAGGGGACTCACCGTCACTTTGGCCTGTGCTGTCTCCTGTGCCCACAGCGCATGGTGTAGCCCCATCGTTAGATTTGGTCGTCCACCTAGTTTTGACTCCTAGCGTTGCCCCTTACTAGCGGTGAACTTGGAGGCCAGACCCTTGATCAGTTTCCAAAGAAGATCAAGCCTGCCTGCCTCACAGGCCTTCTGTGAGGATCTAAGTGAGAGCCTGACGAGGCAGGCTGGGAAGTTCCAGCAGATATTCCTGATGCTGCTGGGTAGTGTTGCTGTTCTGGATCACATGTTTCTAAATTATTCTAAACACTTTATTCCATCAGTTACTATGTATGTAGTATGTAGCATGTATGTATGTATGTATAAACATGAATGGTGACACAGAGCTGCCCCTGGTGGCACCTTCCCACAGGGAGCCCCCACATATCCTTTGTGCTCTTGAACCGCTGGGATTTGGGGATGGGAGGGGTAGGGGAGTGAACCCCATCAAGAGAGCAAGCAGCCGCAGTTATCCTGGTGACTGTCTGAGCTCAGAAAGTAAGGGCAGGAAGGAGGTTCCATCTTGGCCAGATCAGATTGCTGAGATTCTCAGTCTTGACCTGTGCCTGGAGGACAGGGAACAAGAATCCAGTTGTGGAGACTTCATCACTAGATTCTGGCCCACTCTGCAGCAGCCTTAGCTCCTCGTTGACCAGGCTGGGCTGGAGGAGGGATTAGCCCTGGCAGAGAAGCCATCCTGTGTGGCATCCACCAACCAGCAAGGTTGCGTCTCCACCAGCGCGGAAGTTTCAGACCTCATTTTAAAACGGAAGGAATAAGTTTATCTTCCACACGATAACGCTGTGGGTGCTTCATAAATAATGTGTAATAAAAAGATTAGGAGGTTACAAGCGACCTGAAAGTAGAATCTGTTGTGTGCCCTGCTACGAAGTTGCTGAGTTCTCTCCTCCTCCTACAACAAACAGCACTTTTAAGGAGATTTTGTGTTCTTCCGTTGTGCTCTTTGGATGTCTTTGGGGAGAGGAAAATGGTTCTATTGTATTGCTAATATTTTTAAAAACCCAATTCTCTTGGCCCTGAGGTAGGAGGGATAGTAAGCAGCTTAGTGTCCTCTCCTGAGAGGTCTAATGAGAAATTTTAATTAAATTTCATTTACTGCTTAGGTAACTTCTAAAAGGAGATTGGTTGGGGAATAATTATTTGGGGATTATTCTGTTTTTAGGGTTGTTGTCCAAGGATTATCTACATGATTACTAATCTATTACTAGGGTGTATTTTATGTGTGCTCGTTCTGTATTTTGAATTTACAGCAAGTGTCGGCCCTTGCTGTGGGCTGGATTTTGTCTCCCAATTCATATAACGATGCCCTATTTCCCAGTGTGATTCTGTTCAGGGACAGGACCGATGAGAGGGTAATTGAACTTAATTGAGGCCATCAAGGTGGGGCTGTCATCCAATTGAACCTGCATGCTTATAAGATGAGGAGGAGACCTAATCAGGCTCACCCTCACACAGAGGGTCACCCAAGGTGACACGGAGAAGGCCGATGCCTGCAGGTCTAGGAGAGAACCGCCCCAGCCCACACCCTGCGTTTGGCATCCATCCGGTCTGTCGATTCGGTCTTTCAGGCTGTGATATTCTGTTATAGCAGTGTGAGCAGGCTGCTGGACTAGTGGCAATGTCTCTTCTCCCCACTTTTAAGGGGTGCAAGTTCAAATCCTGGCTCACCATTTACTAGCTTGTCTTTGGGCAAGCTGATAACCTTCCCACATCTTGCTTTCCTTGTCTGTAAGATGGGGATCACGTGTGTTCTGGAAATGACGTATTATACATCCAGCTGCTGTCTTAATGTGAATCCTGAGAGGGATCGACCACATCTGAGTCTTGCTGTCAGAGTCGGCCACTGGACTCACCAGGGGTTATGGCTGAGGCTGTGTGTTGTGGGGACACGCTGTCTCTGGGGACTGTCTGCTTGGGGTTTTATCTTGGTTTTGTCTCTGCTGGGCGTGGCTGATGGCGGTGACTTGCCCACCTGCAGCCCAGTTTGCTTAATGGTGACACAGGGATGGAGTGGGGTAGAGCTGGATCACTAATGTTTTTGATCTGATTTTGTGGCTCCATTTTAATCCAGGCATGACTAGGGTCTCCTGACTTCTGCACTGGTGTGCATATTTGTCTGGGTAGGGTCTTAGTAAAATCCTAACCTAGCTTCAGAAGCAGACCTTGCTGATCAAAATCTCTTACATCCCTACTGCTTGGCCTGGCGGATAGTAGATATTCAATGATTTTTGTTTTCTAAATAGGTTTATTCAGATAGGATTTACATAGCTTATAATTCAGCCACGCAAAGTATGCAATTCAATGGTTTTTAATATATTAACAGTATTCAATTATTTTTTGTTTTAATTATCCTTTTAAGTGAATGGATTCTTTTTTTAAAATAAAATTTCATTTAAAAATTTTTTTGGGGGGCTGGGCATGGTGGCACATGCCTGTAATCTCAGTACTTGGGAGGCTGAGACAGGAGGATCGCAGGTTTGAGGACAGCCTCAGCAACTTAGTGAGACACTCAGAAACTTAGTGAGACCCAGTTTCAAAATTAAAGAGTAAAAAGGCTGGGAGTGTAGCTCAGGGGTAGAATGCCCTGGGTTCAATCCTCAGTAACCCCCAGTTTCTTTATTGATGCATCGTATGAGAGTGAGATTCAGAGTGATGCGTTCATATATGCATGTGGCATTATTTGGTCTGTTTCCTTCCCTGGACCTCGCCTTTTTTTCCTTTCCTTTCTTCCTCTGTCCCCTTCTACTATTCTACTCTTTCCTCATTTTCATGAGGCTCCTTCCTTCCTTCCTTCCTTCCTTCCTTCCTTCCTTCCTTCCTTCCTTCCTTCTTTCTTTCTTTTTTCTTTCATACTGGAGATTGAACTCAGGGGCATCCTACCTCTGAGCTATATCCCAGCTCCTTTTTTTTTTTTGAAACAGTGTCTCACTAAGTTGCAGAAAGCCTCACTAGGTTGCTAAGATTGGCTGAAAATCTGTGATCCTCCTATCTCATCCTCCCAAGTCCTGGGATTACAGATGTGTACAGCTGCACCAGCAGAGGTCCTTTTTCTTAAACAAATGAGTTCTTTAGCTGGTGTTTCATCTGTATAAAACGTTCTTAGATTGACTCAGTATGTGCTGAGTGCCTGCCGTCAGCACTGGGGAACAATAGCATCACGGTGCGGTGGTGAAATGAAATTCTCTGCCCTCATGGGGCTCGCACCCTAGCCAGGAGAACACTGTGCCCAGGTTTGGTGGTGTTTGGCTTTCTCTTTCTCATCCAGCTTTTCTCTAGCTACTGAACAGAGCTACCTAGTGATCACCACAATTCACTGTTTTGGACTTCATATCCTTACTGCTTTGGAAGTTGCCGATGTAAACTCTATGTCATTTTAATTGTCATCTGATCAATATTCACTGGGCGAGGGGGAGGAACCCAGGGCAGGAAATGCCAGGCTGGAAGCTAGGAGAGGGAGAGGTGGCAGGGTCCTCTTTTTTGGGGGACGAGCTATCCTGGTTACGGGGCATGGCAGCTGGCGTGGGTAGGTTCCTCTGGTCTCCGTCCATCTATGGCTGTTGTATTGGAAGGGCGCTGGTTTGAGGCGAGGCTTGTGAGCTTGAGGTCCGGGAGAGCTGGGAGGCTCATCCAGAGTGACAGCCGCTGCTGGTGGTCCCACGGAACGTAGCCGTCAGTCAGGACAGCACCACAGGTACTGTGAACCAGCCTGTTAAGTCAACCCAGGATACAAAGTTCCAGGCCTCCTGAAGAAAAAGGCATCCTGGTCCCAGAAACAACCAGGAAGCTCATTTAAAAGAGGCCTTTTTAGCTGGGCATGGTGGCACATGCCTGTAATCCCGTACTTGGGAGACTGAGACAGGAGGATCACAGGTTTGAGGCCATGCTCAGCAACTTGGTGAAACCCTCAGCAATTTAGTGAGACCCTGTTTCAGAAAAAGAAAAAAAAATTAAAAAGGCTGGGGTGTAGCTCTGAGGTAGAATGTCCTTGAGTTCAATCTATAGCATAAAAATAAAAGAGATTTTTGTGCTGCAGAGCAGAGATGAGTGAACACAGGGCCTTCTCCCGGGGGGGTGGTCTTCGTTTCTGAAGTGTTTCTTTTAGTTTCCTGAGTTTCATCACCTCGTTACTGAGTTTTTCTAATTGTGATGTCTGTCATTCATTCACATCTTGTCTTGTTTGTGCATTGTCTTAGCTTGTTGTGAAATAGAGAATTATAGTTGCATGGGTATTTATGACATGTCACTGTTACCTGTAGATTCCTTGTGTTCTTTTTCTCTTCCTCTGCCTCCTCCTCTTCTTCTTTTTTTTTTTTTTTGGTACTGGGGATTGAACCCAGGGGCATTGAGCTACACCCTGCGTGTGTGTGTGTGTGTGTGTGTGTGTGTGTGTGTGTGTGTGTGTGTGTGTGTTTTACTAGGGAACCCAAGGGCTCTGAGCTACACCCACAGCCTTATCTTATTTTTATTTTGAAACAAGATCTGACTAAGTTGCTGAGGCTGTCCTCAAACCTGTGATCCTCCTGTCTCAGCCTCCCAAGTGCTGAGATTACAGGCTTTTAATATTGTATGGGATTTTGCCTGGGGACTTTTCTGTTGTTTTTCTTTATGCAATGCCAGGAAACCAGCCTTTGGGGGGGAAGTGGTGTGGGTGAGGAGCAGTTCTCCCTCTTCTGTTGTTTTCCTGCCCCGTGCAGGGACATGGCAACTTGCTTCCCGAGACCTCCTGGCTCTGCTCCCACCCACTCTTGCCCAGTCCCTCTGGCGCTCGGTGGAGGCTGCGCTCCAGTGGGCTTTACCACTGCAGGGCTCTGTCCTGCAGGAGAGGCCCACACACCAGTTTTGAGAGTGAACAGAGGCCAGCCTGCTCAGCCCTGGCTCCTGGTTCCCTTGTATTTCTTTTCATCTAGGAGAGGAAATTCATCCCCTGGTTTTGCCTTGGTTCTTGCCTTGGCCTGCAGGAGGGATGGGACTCCTTTCCCCAGGCCTTTCATCAGATGCCTGGTTGTTGCTTCCCTCTGCACAGATGCCACGGGGGCGTTAGCTCTGGGTCTGTTCACCTGATTATATTTGAGGGTGTGCAGGGGCCCCTTATCACTTGTTATAATGCTGTCCATGGCCTTTTGGCTTTGCTAGTATCTAGTTCTTTTTTTTTTTTTAATGTGGGGATTTAGAGAGATTAAAAAATTACATTGCTGTCACTGCTGTCTTCCCAGAATCTCTTTCTAAATAGGCATTTTAAATAATACTAATAAATCCCCCATTAGTAATAATCCCACTGGACAAAGCCCAAAGGGAGAAGCTGCCAGGGGTGTGTGTGTGTGTGTGTGTGTGTGTGGAGGGGGTGAAATTGAAGGCCGCAGGCAGCTGGTAAGAGGCCAATTGATTACAGTGGATTAGAGCTCATTCTGTTTCACAAAAGCGATTACTGTGATGGCGCCCAACAATGTTGGTTCATTCAGAGCACAGCCTCCCAGCCGGGTGCTACAAATGGTTCAAGGGAGGCTGAGGTCGGCCTTCCTTCAGCCCCAGGGCAGGACCCAAATGCAGGGATCCAGCCAGTCACTCCAGCCTGAGCGTCCACATCTCTTCACCCTTGGTGAGACACAGAACATCAGTGTGAGTCTTGCATGGGGGCCAGTTTAGTCATCAAACATTTCTTAGTTTTTAAAAAATGCCCTGCCGGGCGTGGTGGCGCATGCTTGTAATCCCAGCATTTGGGAGGCTGAGACCGGAGGATCTGGGTTCGCGGCCAGCCTCAGCTACCTAGTGAGGCCCTCTGCAACTTAGTGAGACCTGGTTTCAAAATAAAGAATAAAAAATAGGGCTGGGGGTATAGCTCGAAGGTAGAATGCCCCTGAGTTCAATCCCCAGTACCGCAAAAAAAAAAAAAAAAAAAAAAAATGCCCTGAGTTAGACATGGTGGTGCACATGTGCACCTGTAATCCCAGTACTTGGGAGGCTGAGTCAGGAAGATCACAGGTTTGAGGCCAGCCTCAGCAACTTAGTGAGGCCCTCAGCAACTTAGCAAGACTCTGTTTCAATATTAAAAAAAAAAAAAAATGTTAGGGGTGTAGCTCAGAGGTAGAATGTTCCTGGGTTCAATCCCCAGTACCTCTCTCCTCCAAATTCCTTGACTTTTTCTCTTGAAAATTTCAAACCTGGCAGAAAGTACAAGATCAGTACAACAAATTTGAGTATGGGCACCCTTCATCTCGATCCACTAACTGTTAATATTTTGCATATGTGTCTATATTTTCATTATTTTTAACATTTTTCGTTTTTTTTGTGGTACTAGGGACTCAACCCAGGGGTGTTCTACCTCTAAGCTTCACCCCCAGCACTTTTTATTTTGAAACAGGATATCATCTCACTAAGTGACCGTGCACTGGTCACAAACCCATATTCTTCCTGTCTCAACCACCCAAATACTGAGATTATAGGCATGTACCACCACAACCAGCTCTTACACTTTTTTCTAAATACATAAACACAAACATATAGGTATACAAATATGTAGATATGGGAAAATTTGAACGTTGTTTCCCACATTATGATTCTTCCTCTCTAAATCTGTCTGCATTTATCTTCTAAGAACAAGGACACCTTCCATATTACCCCAATATTATTATCATGCCAGAGGACATTGACAATCATTCCATAATATCTTCCATATAGATCATATTCCCAGTTTCCTAATCATTCCTCAAGTGTCTTTTATCATCACCCCCACCCCGATTCAGGATCTAAACAAGGGTTAGGATCTAGACAATTCGGGATCCAGTTGGCTGGGATGCCACCAGACCTTCTGCCTAATTCTGTGCCCAGTGTTATGCTGGGTGTTGGAGGAGACCCAGATCGGGCAGGTCCACATTCTTGTTTTTCAGGAAATAATGGTTGAGAAGCAGTGATGTTATAATCTTACTAAAGATTTGGACTTCGTAGAACTTCCCGTTCGCAGCCTTGTTCCAAAGAGTTTCAGTTCACTTTCCAACAGCTGCCATCCGGTTCCCTCCTGGTCTTCAGTGAGCTCATCGAGCCTGCGCATGACTGGGTTCCTGGAATCCATGGAACCCGGTCATGTTTGGGCGTTGACCTGCAGAAGGCCAGCTCGAGGGACTGCCAGCATATTGTGCTGGTCTTCTTTCTGTTGGGAGCCTGGAGGCCAGACAGCAGATAGTGTTTCTATTTAGAAATGTCTAGCATAGTTTCTTAATAATTTGCCTTCACTGGGCACGGTGGCACATGCCTGCAATCCTAGCTGCTTGGGAGGCTGAGGCAGAAGGATGGCAAGTTTGAGGCCAGCCTGGGCAACATAGTGAGACCCTGTCTCAGAAAAAACAAAAGCCACACACACACAAGCCTCAAGGTGTGGGTGGAATGGAATATAGTAGGAAAAGGTCTTAATCAAGTGCTTAGAATTGTGACCTAATTTTATACCATGCCTTTGCTGTGACCCTCAAATTCTCAGCCTATGGGTGCCTGTGACATTTGTCAGTCTCTCAGAATTCATGTGCAGGTGGGGTCTCAGACTGGAATAATGCCTCCAGGGGCAGTGGATAGTGGAAATGAAGAAGGCTGACTACGTGTGAGATGAGGGAGGGGGAGGCTCTGGGGGTCTGGGGAGCAGTGGCTCTGACCAGAGTGCTGGCGGCCACTCACAACTGGCGCTCAGGCACCTCATGGTCTTGGCTTTTGCAAGAGAAACCTAGATTTTTTTTCTTTTCTTTTTTGGCACTGGGGATTGAACTCAGGGGCATTTTACTCTGAGCTACACCCCCAGCCCTATTTTTATTTTTTTGTTTTGAAACAGGTTTTTTCTAGGTAGCTGAGAGTCTTGCTAAGTTGCTGAGGCTGGCCTCAAAACCTTCCAAGTACTGGTTTACAGGTGTGCACCACCAACCCCAGAAGAAACCTAGGTCTTTAAGGGGAATATTCTACTTTTTAATTATTTGCACCCAACTGAAACCACCTCTCTGTTTCTCTGTCTTTCTCTCAGTCTGAGGGTCAACAAAACAAGTCTAGAAGCCAGAGGGACCGACAGCTGCGGTTCTCCTGCTCTGATGCATGCTAATACCCCACCCTCCTTCAGTAGCCGTTCTCTCTCTCTCTCTCTCTCTCTCTCTCTTTCTCTCTGCTGCTTGGCCTCCAATGTTGTATTTGTTGCTATCTTTCTATCCTTGCTTCATTTACTGTCCCGTGTTCTGCCTGCGGTCCCCAGAGGCTGAGATTTGATGAGACTGTTGTGACTTGTTCCAGAGCCCGATGGAATTTTTGACTTGGTATTCAGCTGCAGGCTGTCTCACCCTCAAACACTGGCCTCAGTAGCAACCCCTGGTGGATCAGAATCCCCAAATGCCACGCCTCCTCCTTGTAAGAAAGTGACCCCTCTAGGCCTTTCCCCTTCCTCACACGCAGGTTGCAACATAATAATAGTGATTGTACCTCCTATCCCTGAAGGTTCTGTCTCAGTGGCCCTGCTGGGATTGTCACAAAGGAGGCGGGAGAACTGCACCCCTATGAACCACTGCATTTATCAAAATAATAATAGTAGTTGGGTCTTGTTATTCCCAGATGTGATTTAATATTTATTATGCTGTATTTACATTTACCACATAATTTTGTTTTTGGTTTTTCACTGCCAATTATGAGCTATTTAGTTAATCCTTTAAACCCCACGATTTAGGCTATTATTATAAATACTTTCTTTTTTGGGGGGTGGGTGTTGGGAGCTTCTCTTTTCTGAAGAGGTTCTTTTTTAACTTGAAGTACTCTTAGATTTGATAAAGAATTGCAAGGGTAGTAAATTAGCTCTCACGTATCCTTTATTCTGACTTACTAGTTGCTAGCATTTTGCCATATTTAAGGTAAATCTGTCTATGTATCTACCCATAAACTTTTGCCCTGATCCATTTGCTTTAGTAACAAACATTTTGATGGTGTACCTTTCAATACCCAAGTATATATTTTTCTAAGAACAAGAATACTTTCTTACGTGACTGTAATGTGATTGAATGTTGGTGCAGTATTATTATGTAATACAGTCATCCTCATATTCCACCAATTGGGTCAATTATGCCTTTTATGGCTGTTGGCTGTGCTTGGTCAGGGTCAGGCATTGCCTCAAAGCATCCATCTCTTTAATCTCTTTCAACTTGGAATGCTTCCACAGCTTCTGTTTTTCATGACCTTGACTTTTTTTTTTATTCTTTTGGCCAGTTGCTTGGTAGATGTCTCACTCAGCATTCACACTAGTACAATCCAAAACAACTGAGCACACAACTTAGAGGAAGTAACATTTATTTGCTCACGGTTTTTGGAGATTTCAGGTTCCGTCCATGTGAGGCTGGGGTCTGCGGAACTGAGGACATGGCAAGGGGAAGCAGAGGGAGAGAGACCGAGGGCTCTGCTCTCATGTCCTGAGGCTGGCAGCCAGCGAGCAAGCAAGCAAGCAAGCTAGGAGACTCAAAGACAGAAGCAGTCTCTGAGGCCACACCCCCTTCTTCATCCATACCCCACCTGCTAGGTTACCACCCAGTAAATCCATTACAGTGGATTTATCACTGAGGAGATCCCAACCCTCATGGCTTGCTTACATCAACATCAGCACATGAGCTCTTCAGGGCACATTCTGTATCTAACCTTAGCAGTACAGCATCTCTCAGTTTGCATTTGTCAGCTGTTTCCTCATGATTCAATCCAGGTTATGTGTTTTTGACAGGATCTCAAGGGTTTTGGATTCATTTCCTCTTGGCCTAATAAAGGGACACTAATACCAAGTAGACTTCTGGTCTCGCAGATGGCAATGCTCAGTGCCAAGAGGTCAAATTCAAGAGTAGATGTTGCATTCAGTGGCCCCAGACAGGCTCTGGTTCGCAGATGTGTTTTGTTTGGCACACGAGATGTTTTTAAAAATGGCGAATCTGGGTTTAAAGATGTTGATGCTGCACGGAGAGCTCCAGCTTCGCAGCTGCCCCTGACGACTCTGCAGACCTGGTGGCCCAGGCTGTGCTCCGGAGTCTGGGAGCCTGGTGCTGAGTCTGGGACACCCCCTTTGGACATACATTGGCTCCCCTGTGCTGCTCACAGGTCAGGGTGCCTGCTGTACATGCCCCCTGCCTGCTGCACTCCTCAGTGTCACCTGCCTGGCTCTGAAACCTCTGTGCCAGCTTCTGTCCTATGTTCTTCTTGAGGCCCATCGGGAAACACTTTGCTGTTGCATATCTGGTCCCTTTGCCTTTTCTGTGCTCTCTTTCCTTCTCTCTCTTTTCTGGTACTGAGGATTGAACCAGTACTAGAAAACTATTGAACTATCACCAAGCTATACCCCCGGCCTTATTTTGTTTTTGAATTTTAAAACAGGGTCTCACTAGGTGGCTGAGAGTCTTACTATATTGCTGAGGATGCCCTTGAATCTGCAATCCTCCTGTCTCAGCCTCCCAAGTAATAGGATTATAGGTGTGCACCACCATGCCCAGCTCTGCCCTCTTTTTAAAAAGGGAGTTTACTTGGGGATACCTTCTGTTTATATCTCTCTAGCAGCTATTCTGTTTGACTCACTCCTACCCAGAGTGAGCTGTCACATGAGGCTCCTTAGAGTGTCTGGAACTGGTTCTCAAGGAGGCCTAGTTCCGTGAGAGACTCCTTCAACTCCCATTAACTTGGGATATGCTGCATCCCTGGAGGTACCTGGGCCAGCCTGGGAATCAGACAAGCCTTTTCCAAGGAGGTTAGGTGGAATGAGCCATGGGTAGAACTTAGCTGGTGGAAGAGGACTCAGTCCCTGATGCCTGGCCTGGAAACACTTCCAAGGAATGATCTGAGTGTGATTGCAAGGTCTTCCCCAGCCCTTGCCCCCTAGGAGGAAACAGACCTCTTTGATCTGCCATGTAATGGCAATGGGGCCCTGACTTGTAATGTATGAGTGACGACGATAATAAATAACAGCTAACATTTAATACTTAGTGTATGCAGACACTTTATGTATGCATCTTTATGTGCATATACGATTTCTTTAAGTTTCTCTGTCATTTCTGGAGTAGGTACTCTCATTGTCTCATTTTGCAAGTGACAAACTGAGGCTCAGAGAGGTCATGCAGAAGCAGAGCGAGCATTCGCGTCAGCCCTGTCTAACTCGAAGCAAACACTTCCTAGTGACACAAAGGATTGCAGTGAGCAGCTTTTTGATAAGCACACGCCCTGAGAAGTAACTTCTGTGAGTTTGAGTGAGTGAAATGATAGTCATTTCTGATTCCAATGAATAAGCTTGGAACCCTGTGATTTTGCTGTTGTGCTCAGGATATTTTGAGAGTGTGTCATCTGCAATTAATTACCTTCATGAGTTACTGGAGTTTTTTGGGCTCTTTTCCCTGGCTCTGATCTGAAATGTAGGGGCCAGTGTGCCAATCTGAGAGGAATTTACCAGGTGGCTAATGATAGGGGGTTTATCAAAGAAACGGGGAGATGATGGGAGCAGGGGAGGGGACACTAAAAAACAAACACGCTTTTTACAATCCCCCCCCCCCGCCCCCCCAGGCGGGCAGAGATGAGATGTTACGCAGCTTAGCCAGAGAACAACCAAGGAGAAGTTTGGGAGGTCTTGAAATTTGAGTCCCTTGGCAGCCCTTGAGCCCTGTCTCATTTGAGAATACTTCTGGAAAGAAAGGAGAAGTCCTCAGACTTCCTGTCTGAGGCAGGCACCACTGCTTTCTGGAGAGCTGTGAGAGGAGGATTACTGTTCTTGTTTGGGTTTCTGTTGCCACTGTGGCATGCCAGGAGGGCACTGGGTGGTGAGGTGTCCTGCAGGGTCCTTAAGATACAGACTCCAAGGTGGTGCTTGACAAGTCTGTGTGTGTGTTGGTGTCCGACGTTCTGGGATCTGCCACTGGAGATGTCCAGCCTGCCATGGAGGATGCCTTTGCCAGCTTGGCAGCCGCAGATCCACAACCTAGTGGCAAGGATGGAGAGCTTCATGTTGCAGAACACCCTGCAGGACATCAAGTTCTGAAGTGGTTAATAGAGCAAGATAGAAAGATGGAAGAAAAGGGAAGAGAAGGATGCTTTGCAAACACACTTGTTGAGGGCGTTGGTATGAAGAACCTGAAGTCCTGGGCTAGTGTAAAACGAGATGACATTATTCTTTCCAGCCTTCTTCAGAGTTCTGACCAAGAAGTTGCAAACAAAGTCAAAGCTGGGCTGAAGAGCCTGATTCCCACATTGGAAAAAAACCAAAAACACCAGCAAAGGAAGAGAAACTACTTGAAAAACTAACTGCATAGGTGGAAACAGTTAAGAAAAAAGTTGGACTCGTTTTTCCTATACCTTGTTCTGTTTTCCCAATGCAGAGAAGAAGGGTGAGGATCCACCTTATTGGTAATTTGGGAGCTCTGTACATGTGTTCCTTCTTTGTGTAAGAACCTATTTTTTTTTTGCGGAACTGGGATTTGAACTCAGGGGTGTTCTACCTCTGAGCTATACCCCCATCCCTATTTTTATTCTTTATTTTGAAACAGGGTCTCACTAAGTTGCGGAGTGCCTCACTAGGTAGCTGAGGCTGACCGCGAACCCGGATCCTCTGGTCTCAGCCTCCCGAATGCTGGGATTACAAGCGTGCGCCACCACGCCCGGCTGTAAGAACCTATTTATATAAAATTATTGCTTAAAAAAAAAGATACAGACTCCAGAGCTGGTGTGGTGGTGCATTCCTGTAATCCTAGTACTTGGGAGGCTGAGACAGGAGGACCACAGGTTTGAGGCCAGATTTAGCAACTTAGTAAGACCTTCAGCAGCTTAGCAAGATCCTGTTCTAAAATTAAAAAAAAAAACAAAAACTGGTCTGGGGTATAGATCAGAGGTAGAATACCCCTGGATTCCATCCCCAGTACCAAAAAATAAAATAAAATAAATGTAGACTCAGGTCCTGCCCTGGATAATGTAATGTCATTACTGTGTGGGGCCTGGGAATCCACTTTTTGTTTTTTATTTCCTCACTCCTGAATATGTTAGTGTGCTTCCTACTAGCAAAATATTCTCCTTTGCATCCACAGGATAACAGTCAAAATTAGAAAGTCAACATTGACACGTTTCTGCCATCTAATCCTGACACCATGTTCGGTTTTTACCAGTTGTCCCCGTGATGTCCCATCCTGCAACAGGATGGAGACCAGAGCCACGCACTGCGTGCAGCTGTCGTGTCCCTTCAGACTGGCACAGGCTCCGTGTCCCTCCCTGACTTCACAACTTTGACATTTCAGACGAGCGCAGCCCATTGATTGTACCGATGCCCTTCCATTTGGCTTGTCCGGTGTTTCCCAGGATTAGATTCGGTTAACACATCTTTGGTAGGAGTGGCACGGAGGCCACTTGTGTTTGCAGCGCTTCCTGCAGGTGGCTTGTCATTTGCCAGAAAATGACGTCATTTCCCTGTAGGTATTGAAAAAGCCTTGCCGACCCTCTCCTACTGTATTGTCATGGCTAGGATCACAGTAGGGCTTGAGCACAGAAGTTTTCCATAAAGAGAAACGAGAAAGAATGTGTTGTCAATGTCAACATGATTTACATTGTGATGTGAGGAAAAAAAAAAGAATGTGTTGTGCTCAGCGTAGTAGCAGCCTTGGGAGCTTATAAAGCCTCAAGAGAGGTGCTGGGGGCAGAGTTGGGGTTAGAGGAGAATAACCAGGATGCAGAGTGTGAGGAAAATGGGTTTTTAGCTTTGGCAGCAAGTATTATGTTGTGCCGGGATCTTGACCTTGAGGTCTTGGGTCCCTGTGAGCACCTACAAAGCCGGGCAACCTACGCCGCCCTTCCTGCCCCTCACCGATGCCTGCTTTGCGACAGTCCTGGCTCTGACTAGCCTGGCCACTTAGTCAGGTTCTTCTGGTATTGGGTTCCAGGTGGTGCCTACTTGGTACCCAGGGATAGTAGCACTCAGGCACTTCATGCCAGCCTTTGTGTGGCTGGGGGTTGGGGCGAAAGCAAAATTCCTGTAGGTGTGTCTTATTGTGATGCTTTGATGCCTGTGAATTACCAAGCACACTTAATGGGTTCGTTAGTTTTGTTTGGGGTAATTATCCCTTGAGTGGTGCTGTCTGGGGTTGCTGGTTGTTTATTCTGACATTGGGGCAGACATAATTGCTTTGACTTACAAACATTAATTATTGCAGTCATTGGAAGCTGCGTGAGAGGTACTTGCCACCTACTCGAGGATTTGCTTTCTTTCCTGATGCTTTTAAAGAAAGCTGCAGGGTGGCCAGCAGGCATATTTGGGGCTGGGAGCGGGAGCTGGCGAGGTATTCTGGAATCCTGCAGACGAATATCTGCATGCTTCTCTCGGGCTGCACGGCCATCACCCCCGCCTTGCCAGTCCTGGCCGCTCGTTTCTCGCCTGGATGACCGCAGTGGCTGCCTTCTGGTCTGCTGGCTGCCTCCTGCCTCCACCCACTCTGTGTGTTTCTCCCACACCACATCTGCGTGTTGCCAGCTTCACACCCTCGCTGGCTGCCCTTCTCACTAGGAATGACACCCACGCTCCTTGCCGTGGCTGCAGGGGCCTTCAGACTCACACCCTCCTCCAGTCCCCCCACTTCCCCGGGAAGCTCAGGCTGGCCTGGGGGCTTTTCCTCTGCTCTTTCCGCTGCCAAGCCCTGGTACTGGTAGTGTGGTTTATTTTGTACAGTATGACTTGTTATCTGAAACCATACCATTTATTCCCTGACTGGTTGGACCACCTCCGTTTGTGACTGTCACCTCTATGAAGGTCAGGGGCCTGTTTGTCTTATTACTACTCCATTTCTGTTACCTGAATAATCAATACCTGGTACTGGGGTAGAAGGTCCCCACTGGGTTAGGCCTCAGCCATCGTCTCTGGGGCTCACACATACAGGATTTCTAAGACCTTTCATTGTTAGAGATGATTTAATCAGTTGATCAATACCTTTGGCTCACTAGGTGCAAAGTACAAAGGCATTTTTATCTGATAATCATAACAGATCTATATAGTAATAAGAATGATGAATTTCATATGGTTTCACCGTACAAATTAAAGTCCTGTTAGCTAGTTACAAATTAGTTGTCCAAAGTCTTGGAATTTCTTTTTTTCTTGGGCTAGTGACATGCCAGGTTTTTAAAAAGATACCTTTTGGGAACCAGGTATGGTGGCACACATCAGTAATCCTAGTATTTGGGAGGCTGAGATAGGAGGATCACAGGTTCAAGGACAGCCTCAGCAAGTAGTGAGACTCATCAGCCTAGCAAGACTCTGTTTCAAAATAAAAGTAAAATAGAACTGGGGGTGTATCTAGGAGGTAGAATGCCCCTGGGTTCAGTCCCCAGTAACATACACACACACACACACACACACACACACACACAATACCTTTTGGGTTGAGAGACCAAGAACTCTCTAGTTTGCCACCATTCCTCTGTCTTAATCTTGTTTTGTTTTGCTCTTGGCACATCCTGTCTGACTCCATGGTCATTGAAATCTGTATTCCATCTTAAGAAACACACAGATGTGTGTGGTGGCACATGCCTATAATCCCATTACTTGGGAGGATGAGACAGGAGGATTGCAGGTTTGAGGCCAGCCTTGGCAACTCAGCAAGACCCTCAGAAACTTAGTGAGACCCTGTTTCAAAATAAAAAATAAAGAATGGACTGGGGCATAGCTCAGAGGTAGAATGCCCCTGAGTTCAATCTCCGGTACTAAACCAAACTAAAAAAAAAAAAAAAAA
>PVLC010034055.1:0-17051 GCA_004027655.1 Graphiurus murinus | reverse complement strand
TGACAACGGTGATGGTGGTGACAACGGTGATGGTGATGGTGGTGATGATTTTGATGATGGTGATGAGGATGATGGTGGTTAACAAATATTATTAATCCCATCCATTATCTCATTTAATCTTACTACTTTGGTGGAGGGTCTCAACTTAGAAATAAGGGCACTGGCGTTCAGAGAAGGAACGCTAACCGCCCAAGGTCCTTTGGCAGCCAGCCTGGTTTGGGGTTTATTTGAAGGAGACCTTGGCTAGGAAAGTCAACCCATTGGCAATTCTGATTAATGGGCTCACTTTACACTGATTGATTTACTGAGACGCCCTGGAGGACTCAGCGACTACAATCTGAGGCTGCCCACTTTCCTGCCCAGCCCCCTCTGCCCGCCTCCCCGAGCCCTTGGGGGATGGGCACTGAGGGGAGGATGCAGTGCCAGGTGCGACCACCAGGTGGCAGGGCAGCCGCACTGAGCCCTGCCCCCAGTAGTCCCAGAAAAACAGACCGCACAATTAAAAATTCCTTGGCCTGGAAGCAGAAAGTCAGTTGGAGATTCCGGGAGCCTTCTGGCAAATCTGGGAGGATTGACCTTCTGCTGTAAGCAAAGTCTAGGGGTGTCCATGACAGGCAAAGGGCAGAGAAGTAGAAAAAAATATTAAAAGCATATGGAAGAAGGAAGGAGAAAAGGAAATGAATTCCTTCCTGGACTCATGGAGTCTCAGCAGCCCCCAGAGCCAAAGGGAGGCTCCCTCCCAGAGCACCGGAATCCCCGGGGGGCTGGTTTTAAAATGTAAGTCCCACCAGGCATGATGGCTCAAACCTGTAATCCCAGGGAGTTAGGAGGCTGAGGCAGGAGAATCACTGGTTTGAGGCCAGCTTCAGTGACTTGGGGAGATCCTCAGCAATTTAGCAAGACCCTGTTTCAAAAAAACAAAAAGGGTTGGTAGAATGCACTTGAGTTCAATCCCCAGTCCCAATAAATAAATAAATAATAAAATGTAAATCCCACCAGGTATGGTGATGCATGCCTGTAATCCCAGTATTTGGGAGGCTGAGACAGGAGGGTTGCAGATTTGAGGTCAGTCTCAGCAACTCTGCAAGACCCTGTTTCAAAAATTAAAAAATAAGCCGGGCATGGTGGTGCCCACTTGTAATCCCAGTATTTGGGAGGCTGTGAGACAGGAGGATCGCAGGTTCACGGCCAGTCTCAGCAACTCAGTGAGACCCTGTTTCCAAATAAAAGAATAAAATAAGTCTGGGGGTGTAGCTCAGAGGTAGAATGCCCCTGGGTTCCATCCCCAGTACCACCAAAAATAAATAAATAAATAAAAGTAATTAACAATAAAAAGGGCTGGGAGTGTAGCTGAGAGGTAGAATACCCCTGGGTTCAATCCCCAGTACCAAAAATAAAATAAAATAAAATGTAAATCCCTGGGCCCAGCCAGGCCCTGTGCATTTGAGAGCCTTTCTATGGTTTCTGATACATGCTAAGGTTTGCAGACACCAACACAGCAACCCTCCATTTTACAGACTGGAAACGAGGGGCCAGGCCAGGCCAGGGTTCAAGGTTACGTCCAGGGTCTGGGCTTCCGGGTTAGGACGCCGTTTGCACGCACAGGAGGAGGCACAGGCCCTGCTGGAAGGTTCAGCCTTCGGGGCACTTGGACCGCGGCTGCGCCAGTGAGCTCACCTCCCCACCTCCCTTTGACTAGGTCCTCTCCCCCTCTCTTTCAATTTGCCATTTAAAAAGTCACAATGAGTTCCTGCTCGGAGAGGCAGAGTAAGGCCCGGCTTTTGAAACTCGGGCGGAGAGTCCTGGCTCCCGGGCTTCCGGGCCGAGGTCTTCTTGGCTGAGTTCCCAGTGCCCTCCGGGTGGTGGTGGTGGTGGGGGGGTCTGGGAAGTTCAGGGTCTAGACACCACCCACACCCACCCAGAACTTCTGAGACTTCTCTCGGAACTGACTCAGCCACTCCTCTCTCTCACACCCTGGGAGGTAACTTGAGGCTGGCCCTACTTCTGACCCAAATCCTAGACTCCAGCTTTTAGCTGGGATTTCCTCCATGATGGCCAGAGGTCACACAGCAGTTGCCCAGGGCCATCAGAGAGAGAGAGAGAGAGAGAGAGAGAGAGAGAGAGAGAGAGAGAGAGAGCAATCGAGTGCTTACGCCTTGGTATCTGGTTCAAATCTGGGCTCTGCTGTGTGACCTTGGGCAAACTGCCTGCCCTCTCTGAGCCTCGGGTTCCTTAATGTGGGGCAGTTAGCACCATTTCTCCCCCAGGCTGCTATGCAGAGTGCAGGAGGGCACCGAGCATGAGCGCACAGCCAGCCCTGGGTGCCAGGAGCAGCTGCCACTAAGAGGCACAGGTGAGGCGCTGGGCCTGGGATGGCGTCATCTCCCCCACTCCCTTTACACCACGTGTGGAAGCTGGGCTGGCCTTGGACCGTGGTGAGAGCACTTTCCAAGCTGGCACCTGCTCGCTCCAGTCCGCCAGGGGCTTCTAAGAGACGCCAGGAGATGGTAGCCATGGTTTCCACCTGGGGGAGCTTCTGGTCTAACCACGGCAATCTGGCACCTCAGAATAGAAGCTTCCCCAAATAGCCCGTCTGTGAGCTGGTCTCCACTGCCACCTGGTCAGGCGTGCACACCGGGGAGGAAGTGAGCGGAGGCCTGTCGCCAGCCGGGTGCCCCCCCCCCATGCCCACTGTCACCTCCTGGGTCAGGGGAGGCCGCCCCGGGCCTCAGCGAGGGCTCTGGTTGTCGGGTGGATTCAGGTGACGTCATTGCTCTCCTGATGGAAAAGACCCACTGTGGAGGGCCAGGGCTTCCACAGGAGACCAGCAGGCCAGCGGGCTTGGCTGCTCCCGGCTCCTACTCGAGCTGGAGCCCGGAGCCCCAAGCCCAGAGCCCACGCTGGGATTAAACTTTAACCAGCCCGGCGAGGCAGCAGCCAAGCGATCGCTCCACCTCCACAGCTGTAATTCAGTAACATCGCAGTGCTGCAGCTCATTTTAATCTGCTCAACTTTTCCCCCTCGGTGCCGGAGACCCCAGACGGTGGCTTGGCCCTCCCTGATCCTGACCTGGCAGGCAGCTGGGACGTACATCCCCGGCAGGCTCGGGGGACGGTCTCCTCCGATGTCCCCTCTGTGGAGTGTTGGGACATCCGAGGGGTCACTCTCCAAAACAGGATAAGAGAAAAATTTTTTTCAAGCCCCCCAGGCACCTGGGGACAGACTCCACTGGCTCCGGGCCGGCTGGCCCAGCCCCGGCGACCAGGGCGAGGGAGCCTCGAGGTGCCGGTGGCCTCAGATCCTGCGTCTGCCATTGGCCCCAGGTGGCAGGGCGGGCGTTCCCCTGCTCACCGAGCACCAGGGCCGGCCGTCCATGGCGTTCGAGGAGCTTCTGGAGCGAACTGGGGGCATGGGCCTCTTCCAGGCCCTGCAGATGTTCACCCTGCTTCTCCCCACCGTCTTAGTACCTTACCACACGCTTCTGGAGAACTTCTCGGCTGCCATCCCGGACCACCGCTGCTGGGCCCACATGCTAGACAATGGCTCTGAGATCCCGGTGAACCTGACCCGAGAGGCCCTCCTGGCCGTCTCCATCCCGCTCGGGCCCAACCAGCAGCCCCACCAGTGCCGCCGTTTCCGCCAACCGCAGTGGCAGCTCCTGGACCCCAATGCCTCGGCCACCAACTGGAGCCAAGCGGCCACGGAGCCCTGTGTGGACGGCTGGGTGTATGACCGTGACACCTTCACGTCCACCATCGTGACCAAGGTAAGGGTCCCCACACACCAGCCTCGTCACTCGCCCCCCACAACAGCTGGAAGGACGGAATCGCCGCCGTCATCAACGCTGATAAATGGTACTCAGCTTCCACATGTGAAAGAACTATTCGCCGGTATGGTGGTGCATACCTGTAATCCCAGTAGTACTTGGGAGGCTGAGGCAGGAGGATCGCAGGTTTGAGGACAGACTCAGCAACATACCGAGACCCTGTTTCAAAACAAAACAAGACAAAAATTTAAAAAGGGATGAGAGTATATGTGGGAGGTAGAATGTTCCTGAGTTCAATCCCTAGTGCCACACGCACACAAATACACACAGAGGAAAAAAAGAAAGAGAAAAGAAAGAAAGGAAGGAAGGAAGGGAGGGGGGAGAGAGAGAGAGAGGAAGAAAGGAAAGGAAGGAAGGAAGGAAGGAAGGAAGGAAGGAAGGAAAGAAGGAAGGGAGAGAACTGTTCAATAACATTTGTTAAGCCGGGCGTGGTGGCGCACGCTTGTAATCCCAGCATTCGGGAGGCTGAGACCGGAGGATCCGGGTTTGCGGCCAGCCTCAGCTACCTAGTAAGGCCCTCCACAACTTAGTGAGACTCGGTTTCAAAAAATAGAGAATAAAAAATAGGGCTGGGGGTATAGCTCGGAGGTAGAATGCCTCTGAGTTCTATCCCCAGTATCGCAAAATAAATAAATAAATAAATAAATAAATAAATAAATAAATAAATAAATAAATAAATAAATAAATAAAATAAAATAAAAAATAAAGTGCAGGAAGGAAGACTTTATCCAGAACCATCAATGATAGGTCAAAGAACCACTGCAATGGGGTGTTGCGGTGGGGGAGAGAGGCTGGGCTCAGCTTCTGATGTACACGGGCAGTTTATCATTGCGGAGCAGGGCAGGGGCCCGCGGGTAGGAATGATTAAGGGGAAGCAGTGGGGTGAGGGGGATTCTGGCGGAACCAACCTAACAGGATTCTTGCTGAGACAGGCCGGGGCGATCAGATAGCACCTGGGAGGAAAGGTAAAGAAATTAATAGAGCCGGGCAGAGTGCCGCACACCTGTAATCCCAGTATCTGGGAGGCTGAAATAGGGCGATCGCTGGTTCGAGGACAGCCTCAGCAATTCATCGAGGCCCTCAGCAACTTAGAGAGACTCTGTTTCCAAGTGAAAAATAAAATAGGGCTGGGGGTGGGGTGTAGCTCAGAGATAGAATGCCCCTAGGTTCAATCGCCAGTACAAAAAAAAAAAAAGCTGATCAGATATTGAGGGTGGAAGAAGTTCTTGCTAAACTGACTTAGCAGGTTCTTTGCTAAAATTGGATTGTACAGGAAGTACCCAGATGGGCTCAGGAGAAGGTTCAGGAAGTCTGACTAAGGTTTGGCCAAGCAGAGAATTTTTATCACTTGGCACATATTTCCTGGCTGCTTACAATGGTCCACATTCAGATTTGAGGTTACAGGATGAACCAGGCTGCCTCAAGGGGCACCCGGCAGTCCTGCCAGCACGGCGAACCCTCCCCTGGCACCCCTTAATCCCAGCAGGCCATGGTGGGTAGCTGGACCCCAAGGACCTTGGCTCACCAGGTTCCTGGCTAGGGACTCTCGACCCGGCCGCCATTGACCGCCCAGCCCTGCCCCAACACAGCTCCCAAGCTGCGGCGCCGTCTCTCTTGCAGTGGGACCTGGTGTGCAGCTCCCGGAGCTTGAAGCCCATGGGCCAGGCCATCTTCATGGCCGGGATCCTGGTGGGAGCCTTCTCGTGGGGCCTCCTCTCCTACCGGTGAGTGTCTGCTCCCCTTCAGGGTCCCTCAAAACAGAAGGATGGTCTAGTGGGGTTGTACACGCCTGTAACCCCAGGACTTGAGAGGCTGAGACAGGAGGATCGCAGGTTTAAGACCAGCCTCAGCAACTTTACGAGATTCTCAATAACCTAGAACAAAGTATAAAAAGGGCTGGGGGTGTAACTTGGAGGCAAAATGTCCCTGAGTTCACACACACACACACATACACACACACACACACACACACTTCTCTAAAAGAGTACTCTAAGACCCAAGTCCCCGAGGCCCTCCCGGCCGATGGCTCTGTCTTCCGAGTCTTGGCATGGGAGTCCCTCAGCGGCCCCTCGCAGGCCTGCGTCAGAGTGCGTGAGAGAGCGGAGACCAGCCCTGCGTGTGGGTCCAGCGCCCCCACCCCGCCCCGCCAGGCCTCCCCTCTCCCTCCTACCCCCAGGTTCCTCCCTCCCCTGGCCGTCCACCAACCCTCCGGTTGCTCTGGTCCCCAGACCTGGCCTGGCTCCCTCCCCCGTGAAGTCAGAGAGGGTCACAGGCCCCCGTGGGGCTCCTCCCCTCCCCGCCGACTTCCCACTAACCTCTCTCCTGCTCCTTGCCCTCCAGTCCCTGGAGCATCCCTGGACACCTCGTGGGCCGAGCACCTCCAGGCGCAGGGGACGCAGTCTAGCCCAGCAGAGATGGGGGGTGGGGACAGGGTCGTGCACTTGCTGCCCCAGGGCGTCAGACCTGGAACCCACCAGGCAGAGAACCCTTAGTCACAAGGCTTCTCCCCCCCCTCCGAGCTCCTAGAAGCTTCCAGAAGCTTCGAGAAGAGGGAGCTTGGCTTTGCAGGCCTCGGGGCCCCCCCAGGCCCCACTCACTTGTCTCCCCCGCAGGATGGGGCGGAAGCCCATGCTGACCTGGTGCTGTCTGCAGGTGGCCGTGGCCAGCACCAGCACCGTCTTCGCCCCCAGCTTCCTCATCTACTGCGGCCTCCGCTTCCTGTGCGCCTTCGGGCTGGCCGGCATCATTCTGACCTCCACGAACATGAGTGAGTCCCTCGCGCGCGCGGGTCCCTGGCCTGGGGGGGCGGGGGGGCCAGGCCTCACCTGGCAACCGCATCTCCTGTCACCTCGCAGTGGTGGAGTGGACCACCACGCCCAGGAGGGCCGTTACCATGACGATCCTGGGATGTACCTACAGCACCGGCCAGATGTCCCTGGCGGGCCTGGCCTTCGCCATGCGGGACTGGCAAGACCTCCAGCTGGCCGTGTCCGTTCCCTTCTTTGCCATCTTCCTGGTGTCCTGGTCAGTGCCGTGTGGGAGACCCGGGTGGGAAGGCACCCCTTCCTCCCACTGCAGAGACTGCCTGCGGCCCCCACACGTGGCGGGCCACAGCGGGGCAGCGGTGTGAGCCAGGAACTCCCGGTTCCCCATCCAGAGTTCTCGGGGGACGTTTTAGCGGGAGGCCACGCTCCCACCAGCCTGGGCGGGCGTCCTTTGGCTGTCAGCACCGGCTCCCATGGGGATAGAAAAAAATAAAAATCATAACTAGTTGCCAACATTTAAAAATCAGGAGATAATTACAAGCCAAGACAAACATAGTTCTATCGTTTCTTGAAAAATGGGGAAATCTGGGGGCACTCGATTGGAATTCAGCCAGAGTCTAGGAACAGTCGCCGTCTTCTGGGCTGCGGCCGCTGGCACCCGTCCCCACCCCCTGCCCACCCTGGTGTCCAAGTGAGGGAGGACCGATGTTGGATTTGGAAATATTTCATTGTCACTGTTGTCTCTGGTGATGCAGAAATCCCTGAGGTCTGGGAATTCCTGCTTGGGTAGGGACTGGGGACAGGGACACAGAAAAAAAAAAAAAAACCCACAAATTAATGTCACCAAGCTGGGTGCAGTGACATACACCCATAATCCTAGAACTTGGGAGGCTGAGACAGAAGGATGGTAGGTTTGAGGCCAGCCTCAGCAACTTAGCGAGACCCTGCTTCAAAATAAAATAAATAAAAAGGGCTATAGGGTGGAGCTCAGAGGTACAACACTACTGGATTCAAAAATAACAATAATAGTGCCGCCAGCAGTACTGCTGAGTTGGAGCCAAGCAGAACTGACCTGGATAAGCCTCGTATGGGGGTGCAGAGACCAACAAGGATTTACTCACGCTTTCTCAAATATTTACTGAGCTCCTGCTCCAGGCCAGACATGGTTTTAGGCTTTGGAGACACACCAGTGACCAAAGCAAACACAAAGCCACAGACAGCATGGAGTTTATAATCCATAAATAGGATCAGTGGGCAAAGAAGAAGACCATCCCATAATTATATAGACTAGGCACACCCCGGCCACGAGAGCCCGGCGCACACCAAATATGGTTCGTAACACCAGAGGTGTCCTAACACATTTTCTAATAAAGAAGAGGATGTTATTACCGCTGCTTTCAGTGGCGGGACTGAGACTCAGAGAGGTTCAGTCACTGCCCAAGGATGCCCCACAGGCAAGTGCCAGAGGCAGGACTCAAACCCCGGCAGGCTGACTCTTTAACCAAGGCTGGGTCCTCGTGCACTGCGCAAGTTCTGGGTCTTTCACCGGGGAAATGTCTCCTGGCCCATCTGTCCCTGAAGGGTGGGGAGATGTAGACTGGCTTTATGAAGGTCTGCCTGGGGTGTTTTAAATGTGCCTTAAAAAATAAATGAAGGCGGGTATGGTGGTGCACGCTTGTAATCCTGGCATTTGGGAGGCTGAGACCGGAGGATCCGGGTTCCTGGCCAGCCTCAGCTACCTAGTGAGGCACTCCACAACTTAGGGAGACCCTGTTTCAAAATAAAGAATAAAGAATAGGGCTGGGGGTATAGCTTGGAGATAGAATGTCCCTGAGTTCAATCCCCAGTACCGCAAAATAAATAAATAAATAAATCAAGACGGGCATGGTGGTGAACGCTTGTAATCCCAGTACTTGGGAGGCTGAGACTGGAAGATCGTAGGTTCGCAGTCAGCCTCAGCTGCTTAGTGAGGCCCTCTGCAACTTAGTAAGACCCTGTTTCAAAATAAAGAATAAAAAATAGAGCTGGGGATGTATCTCGGAGGCCGAATGCCCCTGGGTTCAATTCCCAGTACCACAAAAAATTAAAATAAAAAAACGATCTCGGCACCATGTGGCTATTTACAGAAGAGGCTCCAGAATCACTGGAGAGGTGGCCGCCTCCAGGGACACCCCTGCCCCGGCGCCCGTGCCCTGGCCGGACGCACAGCTTGGTGGGCAGGCTCCTCGCATCCAGGGAGGCTGGACGGGCGTCCTGGGGAAGAAAAGGGCGACCAGGCGCTGGGACTTGGATTTTTCTGAGCCTCCCAGCTGGGCCTTAGTGGCATAGAGAGGGAAGCGCTTGCCTTCTCGTGGGTTCCATCGAGTCTGTCGCCCACCGCCCCTCCCCCTGGCCCAGGGAGCCCGGGATTCACAAGGACAGCCACGTCCCAGCCAAGCACCTGCTTCCTTAACAGGTGGCTGCCAGAGTCTGCCCGATGGCTGCTTATGGAGGGTAAACCGGACCGAGCGCTCCGGGAACTCAAAAGGGTGGCGAGGATCAACGGCCACGAGGAAGCCAAGAAGACGCTGACCGTAGAGGTGAGGCGTTGCCGTCACGCAGAGCCCACCACCATCCCCATCCCCACCATCCTCACTATCTCTACCACGTCCCTCACCATCTCCACCATCACCATCACCATCACCATCACCTTCACCACCTTCCCCACCAGCCCTAACATCACCAGCCATCACCACTGTGTCACCCGCCCCTCCAACCCACGCACTGCACACCCGCCTCATGGGACATCTCAGCGTATGTGGGGACCGGGGTGTGCTTATGTAAAGTGGCTACTTTGAGAAAGCGGCTGTGGAAGACGGTGCTGCCAGACTAGCAGGCACGGTGCTCGTTGGGGGCAGGAGGACCGGGGAGGGCTTCCAGGAGGAGGCACGCGAGCACTGATGGACTGAGCTGAGCCCAGCGGGCAGGGCCGGGCACTGCAGGAGGACTGTGGGGGCCCTGTGGGAGCTGTGGGGGACTGGCATGGCCGAGCTGGGTTACAAGGTCCCCTCCTTGGCCCAGGCGAGGTGACTAGGCCTGTGAAAAAGCCAGGGGTGTGGAGAGAAGCTTCTGCCTCCCCAACCCCGACTCCGGGTCCCTGTGTCCAGAGGCCGAGGACGGCTCCCTATCACCTGGCACTGTCCCCTGGCGTGGAGGCAGGCGGGCTGCGGCCAACATTCAGGGTGCCCTGTTCTCTCTGGAGGTGCTGCTGGCCAGCATGGAGGAGGAGGCCTCCGAGAAGGCCCAGGGGTCAGTGCTGGACCTGTTCCGTGTGCCCATACTCCGCGGGAGGACCTGCGTCATGCTGGTGCTGAGGTACGCTGTCCCGTCGTCCAGGAGACAGGGCTGTGACCTGGGAATACAATACCCTTGGGCTACACAGGGGTATGAGGAGGCCAAAGGTCAGAGGGCATATAGCAGGAGGGACTCAGAGGCTGGCATGTGGGGGAAGGGAAGTCAGCCCCTTGGTTTTCCTTTGGGGAACGCCCCTCCTCCCAGTTACAAAGATGGACACATGGTCTGACCAATTAGTATGCTTCATCACTTTAGCTACTATGATTGGTTCAAGGATGGACATGTGACTTAAGCCCAACCAATGAGAGCCAGCCCTGGGACTCATAACCAGAATTAAGAGAATAGGGCTTCTAAAATGGTAGAAGAAAATCCTGGAGCTTCTGGGGTCCTGGTGTGGAATTAGATCTGCGCTGGTGGTGCCCACAGGGGACCAGGGCCAGGCTGAAGCCAGGGAGAGGCCAACCAGGACCACACCTGCTTGTGAGCCTTGGAGGCGTACTGCAATAGCGGTACCTCTGGAGGGTGACACTGGGCATCCCCTTATTCTGATGACACCCCACTTCACAGATGGGGAAAGTGGAGCCCAGAGGGGTAACTGGCCCTCTGGCTGACGGCTCTGCCGCCTGCCAGGACCCATGACCAGGGGCCCCCTGCATGGCCACCCAAGGGGACCAGCAAGAAGCCCTTAAAACAAATTCAGTTGAAGTGACATCCAGGAAAGCATATTAAGAATGAGGATCATCTGATTAGAATTTTAGGCTGAAGATCAGGAAAATATTTATTTTCTGCTGTATTTAACCACAAACAGGTTATTATAGCAAGTATTTGCTATCTCTTTGAACAAAGAATGGGATGTGATGCTTTTTTAAGTCTTTTTTTTTTTTTTTTTTGTGGAACTGGAGATGGAACCCAGGAGCATTCTTCCTTCGAGCTACACCCCTAGCCCAATTTTTAATTCTTTATTTTGAAACAGGGTTTCCCTAAGTTGCAGAGGGCCTCACTAAGTAGCTGAGGCTGGCCGCGAACCCGGATCTTCCCGTCTCAGCCTCCCAAATTCTGAGATTACAAGGGTGCACCACCACACCCGGCTAAGTCTTTTGTTTTTAAGCTTTCTTATTTTATTTTTTTTTAATAAATAAGAAGGCAGTCAACATTCAGGGCCATTTTCCTCAGCTCCTCCAGGGGCTGCGAGCACCCTCTGTTGCTCAGATCGAAGGCCTTCAACTGACCAATTAGTATGCTTCATCACTTTGGTTACTGTGATTGGTTCAAGGCTGGACACGTGACTTAAGCCCAACCAATGAGAGCTAGTCCTGGGACTCATAACCAGAATTAAGAGAGGATCATTACCAGGGAAGGCTCGGTGTCCGGGCCTCGTTGGGCCCCAGCCAGGCTGGCCTCCTGTGTCACTTGCACCAACTTCATGAAACACTGGGGGCTGCCTTTTGCAGTTTTCCTCCGAGGTAGTTGGCCCCTGACACCGAGTGTTTTGTGGGCAAAGCCTTCAAGGGCTGAAAAATAAGAGCCGAGATAAGTGGTGGGGTTAAGCAGGGGTGGGGATACATTTTAAAAGGAGTTGAGAAAGCCGGGCATGGTGGCGCACACTTGTAATCCCAGTACTTGGGAGGCTGAGACAGGAGGATCCGGGTTCGCGGCCAGCCTCAGCTACTTAGTGAGGCCCTCCGCAACTTAGTGAGACCCTGTTTCAAAATAAAGAATAAAAATAGGACTGGGGGTGTAGCTCAGAGGTAGAATGCCCCTGGGTCCAATATCCAGTAACACACACACACACACACACGCACACACACACAGGAGTTGAGAATCATTTCTCCTGGAGGCCACTTGTAAATCCAAATTCTGCCTCCAAACCGGAAATTCAGATACAGTAAGCTCAGCTTCTGTGAGGTGGCGCTGACCCCCAGAAAGTGAACTGCAGAGGGGCGATGGGAAGTGAGGGGTCAGGGAGTTCCTTCTGCGTCCCTCCTCGGGCCTTGTCACGGGATGCCGTCCCCCCAGTGAGGGCCAGCTCTCTCGAGGGCTTTCTGTCCTGAAGGGGGCCTGGGCCACGAAGCCCAGTGTGCCACAGAGACACGTCCGTCCATCACGCCTTTCAAGATGCGGCGTCTAGAGAACTGCCAGCTGGGACTGTCCCCAGAAGCTGAGCCAGAGGAGCGCGGTGGCTCAGCAGGGGCGGCTCAGCTTGGCCCACACAGTCCGAGTCTGGCCATGGCGCCAGGAGAGGACCAGGGGCTCCGTTGCTCAGCAACCTGGAGGCCCAGGAGGCGCCACCCTGCCCGCCACCCTGCCCGCTGCCCGTGTGAGGCCGTTGTCCCCACCTTTCCTGGGACATGCATCCTGCACTCCGTGGGCTTCTCGAGCTCTGGCCGTGACCTGCTCCAGTGGGGATGGACAGACCTCCCAGCAGGTGTGCGGCGGCACCACGGGGCTGGGGGCCCTCTCCCCTGTGCGCCGGGACCCCACCTCCACCTCTGTCTCGCAGCTCCTCTCTTTTGCTGTCCTACTACGGGCTGGTGCTGGACCTCCAGAGCCTGGGCAGGGACCTCTTCCTCCTGCAGGCCCTCTTTGGAGCCGTGGACTTCCTGGGCCGGGCCACCACCGTCCTCTTGCTCAAGCTCCTCGGCCACCGCATAACCCTGGCCTCCTCCCAGGTGCTGGCTGGCCTCGCCATCCTGGCCAATGTGCTGGTGCCCCAAGGTGAGGCCGGGACCCATCCCCCACCCCGCCCCATGACGTCCCTCCGGCCTCCTCCCTGCCCCGGCCCCAAGGAAGCGCGCTTTCTTTGTGGCCACAGTTCTGCCGGGTGGGACCCTCACAGACTTTGCTGTCCAGGAACAGGCCCCCCTGCCGGCCCCGCCCATCTTCCTAGAGAGGAAATTGAGGGTCAGAGAGGTCAAGCAGAAGCCCTAGGTCACTCAGCTATTGAGGGACAGAGGCTGCTGCTCACACTGAGCCTCTGAGCGTGCATGCGGGTGAGAGTCTGTGCGTGCACACGGGTGTGCCTTGGTGCTCCCCTGGGTGTGCCTTGGTGCTCCCCTGGGTGCCTTGGTGCTCCCCTGGGTGCCTTGGTGCTCCCCTGGGTGCCTCGGTGCTCCCCTGGGTGTGCCTCTGTGCTCTCACTGGTGTTCACTTGTGCTCCCACAGATGTACTTCTGTGTTTGCAAGGGTGTGTCTCTTTGTGTGCTCCGACAGGTATGCGTTTGTGCTCCTATGGGTGTGCTCTGTGCTTCCACTGGTGTACTCTGTGCGCCCACTGGTGTGCCTCTGTGACCTCCCATGGGTGTGCAATTGTGTTCTCATGGTTGTGCCTCTGTTGGCTCCCACTGATGTGCCTGTGCTCCACAAATGTGTCTCTGCGCTCACACAGGTGTGCCTCTGTGCTCCCATGGGTGTGAGTCTGTGTTCACACGGGTGTGAGTCTGTGTGCTCATAAGGGTGTACCTCTGTGCTCCCACGAGTGTGCCTCTGTGTGCGAACGGCTTGCCTCTGTGTGTGCACAAGTGTGCTTCTCATTTCTTTTAAATTGGTGCATTGTAATTATACATCTTTGTTAGGTACAAGCTGGTAAAGGCATCCATGCACACATCTCTCATTTAACCCTTCCCCAATTCCTGCCCCCTTCCCTCCTCCTCCCTCCTTCTCAGGTTCAGTTTAGTCCTTGACTTTGATGTGTTTGTGAAAGTACATCATGTGCATTACGGTGTTTCCCTCCCCCCTCCCCATCACCTCAGTTAAGTCAACTTCTTTGCTCATCTAAGATTTCTCCGTCTTCGTCTAGAGTTCCTCTTATGACCCACTTTCTCCCTAGCTTCCACATATTAGGGAGAGCACACAATTTTTTACTTTTCGTGACTGACTAATCTCACTTAGTATAATGTTTTCCAGTTCCATCCATTTCCCTGCAAATAACATGATTTTGTTCTTCTTTATGGCTGAGTAAAATTCCATTGTCTACATATCCCATGGTTTTGTAATCCATTCATCTGTTGATGGATATCTTGGCTGCTTCCATAGTTTGGCAATTGTGAATTGTGCAGCTATAAACATAGATATGCATGCATCGGTCTGATAGTTTAGTTTCCATTCTTTTGGATAGATACCCAGAAGTGGTATTGCTGGATCATATGGTAGGTTTGTTCCCATTTGTCTGAGGATCCTCCATACTGTTTTCCAAAGTGGTTGCACTAATTTGCAATCCCACCAACAATGTATTAGGGTTCCCACTTCTCCACACCCTCGCCAGCATTTGTTGTTGTTTGTGTTCTTGATAGTTGCCATTCTGATTGGAGTTAGGTGAAATCTCAAGGTAGTTTTGATTTGCATCTCTCTGACTGCTAATGATGTAGAACATTTCCTCATACATTTATTGGCCATTTGTATTTCTTCTTTTGTGAAGTGTCTATTTAGATCCTTTGCCCATTTTTTGACTGGGTTATTTGTTTTCTTAGCCATGAGTTTCTTGAGTTCCCTGTATATTCTAGATATTAGTCCTCTATCGGAGGAATAGCTGGCAAAAATTTTCTCCCACTCTGTGGGCTCTCTGTTGAGGTTCTTTATGGTTTTCTTTGCTGCACAGAAGCTCTTCAGTTTAATGCAATCCCATGTATTGATCTTCCTTTGAGTTGCTTGTGCTCTTGGGGTCTTGTTGAGAAAGTTTTTACCTGTGCCTATGGTTGAAGGGTTGGGCCTATGCCTTCTTCAAGTAGCTGCGAGGTCTCTGGCCTGACTTCCAGGTCTTTGATCCATCTTGAATCGACTCTTGTACAGGGTGAGAAAGTGGGGTTTATTTACGTTTTCCTGCGTATGGTTAACCAGTTTTGCCAACACCATTTGTTGAAGAAGCTATCTTTTTTCCAGTGTAAGTTTTTGGCTCCTTTGTCAAAAATCAATTGACTGTAAGTGTGCGGGTTTGTTTCTGAGTCTTCTATTCTGCTCCATTGGTCTGTGTGTCTGTTTTTGTGCCAGTACCACCCCCAGCCCTATTTTTTATTCTTTATTTTGAAACCGGGTCTCACTAAGTTGCAGAGTGCCTCACTAGGTAGCTGAGGCTGGCCGCGAACCCGGATCCTCCGGTCTCAGCCTCCTGAATGCTGGGATTACAAGCGTGCGCCACCACGCCCGGCTCCATGCTGTTTTTATTATTGTGGCTTTGTAGTATAGCTTGAAGTCAGGTATTGTGATGCCTCCTGCATGATTCTTGTTGCTAAGAACTACTTTGGATATTCTGGGCTTTTTGTTGTTCCAAATGAATTTAAGGACTGATTTTTCTATGTCTGTGAGGAGTGACCTTGGTAATTTAATGGGTATTGCATTGAATCTGTAGATCACTTTTGGGAGAATGGCCATTTTGATGATATTCTGCCTATCCAAGAGCATGGAAGATTTTTCCATCTTCTAAGGTCTTCTTCAATTTCTTTTTTCAACTTTTTATAGTTTTCCGTATAGAGGTCTTTTACCTCCTTGGTTAGGTATATTACTAAATATATTATTTTGGGGGGTACTATTGTGAGTGGAATTGTTTTCTGGATTTCTTTTTCAGTGGATTTATGGTTGGCATACAGGAAAGCTTCTGATTTTTTAAGATTGATTTTGTATCCAGACACTTTGCTAAATTTGTTGATCAGTTCTGTAAGTTTTTTGGTTGACTTTGTTGGGTCTTCTAAGTATAGTATCATGTCATCTGCAAAAAGGGATAATTTTAGTTCTTCTTTCCCTATTTTTACCCCTTTGATTTCCTTCTCTTGCCTTATTGCTCTGGTTAGAGTCTCAAGTACTATATTGAACAGAAGTGGTGATAATGGACATCCTTGTTTTATTCCTGTTTTTAGTAGAAACTCTTGCAGTTTTTCCCCATTTAATATGATGTTGGCTGTGGGCCTATCGTATATTCCCTTCATGATATTGAGGTATGTTCCTTCTATTCTGATTCTCTGCAGTGCTTTTAGCATGAATGGGTGTTGGATTTTATCAAATGCTTTTTTAGTGTTTGTTGAAATGATCATGTGATTTTTGTCTTTGGTTCTGTTTATGTGATGAATTACATGGATTGTTTTCCATATGTTGAACCAGCCTTGCATCCATGGGATGAACCCAATTTGGTCATGGTGTATATTTGTGTGTGTGTGTGTGTGTGTGTGTGTGTGTGTGTGTGTGTGTGTGTGGTACTGGGGATTGAACCCAGAGGCATTCTACCCCTGAGCTATACCCCCAGCCCTACTTTTTGTTCTTTATTTGGAAACAGGGTCTCACTAAGTTGTGGAGGGCCTCACTAAGTAGCTGAGGGTGGCCATGAACCTGCAATCCTCCTGTCTCAGCCTCCCAAGTACTGGGATTACAAGCGTGTGCCACCATGCCCAGTTTGGTGTATAATTTTCTTGATGTGGTTTTGAATGAGAATTGCTAGTATTGTTTAGCAGTTTTGTATCTAAGTTCATCAGTGATATAAGCCTATAGTTTTCCTTTCTTGAGCTGTCTTTATTTGGCTTTGGTGTTAATGTGATGTTGGCTTCATAGAATGTGTTTGGGAGAGTTCTGTTTCTTTCCATTTCACAGAATAGTTTGAGGAGTATTGGGATTAACTCTTCTATAAAGGTTTTATAAATTTCACTTGGAAAACCATCTGGCCCTGGACTTTTGTTAGATGGTAAATTCTTTATTGCTGTTTCTGTCTCTTTGATTGCAATTGGTCAGTTTAGTTTTCTATATCTTCTTGACTCAATTTAGGAAGGTTACATGTGTCTAGAAATTTGTCGATTTCTTCTTGATTTTACATTTTGTTGGAGTATAGTTTTTCAAAGGAGTTTCTGATGATTCTCTGGATTTCCACACTGTTTGTGGTAATATCACCTTTTTCATCTCTTATTTTGGTAATTTGGATTGATTCTCTCTTTCTTTTGGTTAAGTTGGCTAATGGTTTATCTATCTTGCTTATTTTTTCAAGAAACCAGCTTTTGGTTTTGTTGATTTTCTGTATTTTTTTATTCTCTACTTCATTAACTTCTGCTCTGATTTTAATAGTTTCCTGTCTTCTACAAGAACTGACTGTTCTTGTTTTTCAAGGGCTTTGAGTTGTGTCATTAGGTTATTTATTTGGTGATTTTTCTGTTCTT
>PVLC010034054.1:0-17096 GCA_004027655.1 Graphiurus murinus | reverse complement strand
CCTCTCTTCCCCTAGTCAAGAGGCTGGGCTCCTGGCCGATCTGCTTCAGGCTCACTTTTCCATCCCTGGAGGCTGACCTGCCTGCTGGACTTTCCAGGGTTGCTGAGGGGCGCAGGCTGGTGATAGTCTGGCCGGATGGCAGGTAGCTGGTTGGGAAGGGCTAGCAGGGGGGATGGTGGGCCGCCACTTCACGGCCCGCAGGCTTCTGCTGACTCATCCTGCCCCTCCCGGACTCAGCCCCTCCGCTCCCGCCTCAGGCCCAGGCCTCCGCCAAGATGCTGCGTCCCACTTCAGGTTCTGGGCGGTTGCAGTTCCGCGCTGAGGCGATGTGCCGGGACAGATCCCAGACCCGCGGGTGCCCACTCTGAATGCCCCACGGTTCTGATCTCCGCCTGGGTGCGGCGCAGGGTGCCAGGGGTGCTGTGTCCCGGGGTCCGCCGTTCCCAGCGTCTGGGTGGCCCCCAAGGCTCCTGGTCCTGCCCTTCCACAGCCTACCTCCTCTCGGGATTCTTTTTAAATTTTAGCCTCCATTTTTTTGCGTGTAACAGTCTTCTTTAATACATTAATATGCACTAACATCTCTGCCTTATGCACACACTTTAGAGGTAATCGTGTCTTCTAGGTTACTTGTGTGTATTTAATTGGGCTTCTTATTTAGGTGTCCCTTTGAAAACATTCATTAGAAAGAAAAATGCATTCTGTATTTCCGATAGGTTCAACAGAAGGATTATTTGTGTTCCCAAGTGAGACAGGCTCTAAATGACCTTTGTTTTCTCCAATATTGATGATTTAAAACACTCTAGTCTTCCCCAAGAATCATGCATGCACACAGGCGGACACTTGTGGTGACTCAACTGGAAACAGGTGCTCAGTGGTCAGGCTTGATAGTGATGTCAGGCTGCATTATAGCTGTAAGCCGATAGTGACTGGCCATTGGCACCTCCCTTAGCCAAGCTTTTTATCTAGTGTGCCTATGGTGAAGTGGCAATAGGAATCACTGGCTTATTTTGCAGTGCTCAGGAAGTAGGACATTAACTTTAAAGGTGCTTGTTTATGTGATCGGGATTCTCTAAGTTAGTTCTGCTAGTTTTGCTTCTGTAACAAACAGATTTGGGCAGCTGTGTTGACTGACACTACATTCTAGTTCTTACAGTTCTTTCTTTTCCTGCCTCCCCTACCCCAGCCAGGCATGGGTAGGTCCCCTCTTACTCACTGGTGATTTTCTGCTGCTTTTAGCCCTTCTCACCTCAGATCCAAAGCAGGGGAATGGGCCCAAAGGATACAGTTTAATATCAGTAATGGTAGATTTTCCTGCTTTCTAAAACACCTCCCCCTTTCATATTTCTACTCTGTATTGATTCCATAAAGGACAATTAGTGAGTGTTTCCTCCTTTAGGGAGATAATGAGTGGGAATCTTTTTTGATCTTGAAGAATAGTAGTTGAGTTTCCTTGAAGGAATTTTGCTTTGATAGTGATTTTTTTTTCCCCCCACATAAGTGGTTTGCCCCCGCTCAATCTTCAGATTCAGTGACTTCTTAGCACTAGTTCAAATAGCATTTTCTTACATATAAAATAAGAGTGGAATATGATATTATAGCATGTGAATATGGCCAGTTAAACTGAATTTGCTGTTTTGTTGTTGTTTTTAATAGTACTATATCTATGAACATTCAAGTAATGACAAGTGGATTTTGGAGTCCTTGGTTGGAAAAGAGAATAGTGCTTTTCTTTGAACAAACTTCAGTTTAGGAGCTGCCTTGAGAATTAGAAAGGCAAGGCCTGAATTTAATTTCCCAGGAGCAATGGGAAAAGCTTTATAAAAGATCATGTGGCCATTGTTGCTGTTGTAAAGAGTTAGTGCCAGTTCGAAGGGTTCTTTCTTTACCTGGATCACCAGTAGATAAACTGAAAAAACTCACCTTAGGAGTTTGGAAAGAAAAACCGAAAAACCTGGGTTGTGGTCTTTGTGACATTTAAGACTGACACTTAGAACAAATAATACACATTTTCTGCCAAACGTAAGGAAAATAAACTGGTTGCTCTTGAGGATAGAAAATTGTCCTTTATCTCTGCAGATGAAAGTTTACTTGAAAACGGAGAGTTGGCTTATTGTTTGAATATTGGAACATCAAGCTCTCTAGCTGAATTTCCATCCCAACTCATTTTCCTTTGTCTTGGATAAACTCAATACATGATTCTTTCTGAATATTAATTCCATAAGTTACACTTTTGTTCAAAGCCTAATTCACAAAACTCACAGTGGTGCTGACCATAATAACCACTGTTGGGAAAAATCCCGTATACCTGCCTGTTGCCATGCCAATGGAGAGGGACTGGTGACATCTGTTGCCATGCCAATGGAGAGTGACTGGTGACATTGTTGGAGCATGCTGTGTATGGCTGGTAGAACGCTACCGCTGTGCAGGCACTTTGTACATCAGGGGTGAGGGAGGGTTTTCTAGATTATGGGGGAGGGTAAAATTGGGATTTTGGGGGGGAGTTTCTTTTTTGGTAGGGTATGGGGGTATAGTACTCAGCTTATACCCTAAAACAACATTTATAAAAACTCCTGAAGTATTGTGTGGGTGTGCGTGTGAGTGTGTGTTTGTATACGTCTGGCAATTAAATCTTTGTCTTCTGGAAATTAGTGAATTCTTGTCTTTTTTCCTCCAAAAGTATTTGTGATAAGCTTTGTAAATAAGAGCTCTACTTAGTTTGTTTACCATGAATGGGTTGCAGCAAACCTTATATACCTACTTCCTGCAAGACTTAAGGAAAGACTAAGACTTGCCACGTTAAGCAGCAGCCAAGTTCTCAGTAATTGTTTGCCTTGATTCATCCTTTAGACTTTTCATTCTGCCAGCTCCCAGTCTTCCTTGATTTTAGTCCTTAATATTTAATGTTCTGAGCAGGAAGGGTAAAAGAGGGAAACCTGCTTAAATGTATTAATTAGTTCATGGGCTGAGACCTAGACATCCCTTTCTTCATACTGCAATATCGCTAGATACATAAACAGACGCCAGAGGGTTGGGTATTCTTGCAATACCTTAACAGTGCTGAAATCTGCAGCATGGTACTAAGGAAGTTAAAGTTTGAATGTAACCACTTTATTAAGTTTTTTTTTCTTTAATCTAAATAAAATGGGGTTAAAGTGAACATGATTTTGTTGACCATATTCGTGACTTATAGACGCAACATGCATTGGTAGACTCCTGTGAGGGTCTTTTGTGATACTTACTTAATTTTTACATATCCCAGTCTCTGTATGTATTTGCATAGACAAAGAAAAAACAAATTCCTGCTTTGATTTTACTGAAGGGTTTCCAGGACTGTTTGTCTGCTCCTGAGCTTTGTTTTAAGTAGTGTATCCTTTGCTTGTATTTTGTATTAAAAAAAAAAAAAAAAAAAAAAACCCTTATTGTTGAGCATGTTGGAGACACATATGAAGCAAGTTAATTCTTTTTCTATATCTTTTTGTTTCTTTTGTAAACTTTTAGTTTTGTTTAAAAATAGCTTTATAAAAGAGCTTTTATAACCCAAAACAAAACAAAACAAAAAAGTAGTGTTTTTAACTTTTAAAACTCTAAAAATTAAAATATTCTTCAATCAGCTTCCAATCTCCAGTACAACCAAAAAGAGAGAAAAAAGATGGAATATTTTTCAGTCTAAGATATACTTCTACAGAGTGTATTATTTTTACTCCTACATCTTATTTTATAGTAATTAACAAAAATTAGACATTTACCCTCTTCTTAATTTGTTAGGGTGTTTCAATTTGGAGATTAGGAGGAAATGCTATTAAATAGTGACATTATAATTATATCTAGCATATCCTAATACACACTGAATTTGCTATTTAAATGGGCTGACATGTGGCAAATGAAATTAAATGTTGACAAATGTAGAGTAATGCAAATTGGCCTCAGATTTAATAAGTGACAGATAAAAAAAATGTGCAGGAAATTGAAGGGAGACCTGGAGACCTTGTAAAAGACCTTCAAGTGATTCCAAATTTTCAGGAATCTTCTCAGCTGAAAATGAACTTTGTGCTAGTTCTTGAAATGTCAGAAATTAAAATTGCAAAAATCTAAATACCTCTAGTTATACACTTAGAAATGTTTAGTTGAGTAACATGATTCCAAACTGAGTCTATTCACAGTACATGATCATCATAATATACATACATTAAAATTTTCTACTTGATATTTTTCTACTTGATATTTTTTAGAAGTGCATGTCAGGACACCCTGCAATAATTCCATGACTTTCCCCACAGTGGCAAAGTTTTAGCTGGATTTCTAGAGTAAACTGATCAGAATTAAGAATGTAATATAGTTAGGAATGGTGGCACATACCTATAGTTCCAGTACTTGAGAGACTGAGACAGGAGGATCTCAGGTTTGAGGCCAGCTTCAACAACTCAGTAAGACCCTTGGCAACTTAGTGAGACCCCATTTCAAAAATAAAAAGGGCTAGGGGTGTAGCTCAAAGATAGTTACCAATAGTGTTGGTTTGCCATTCTCCCAGGCCCCAAGTTAGCTGCTCAGGACATTTTCCTGCCTTTGCCAGTTAGTAGCTGTGGGTCCTTTCAGTTCAGCTCACTGACTGGAGCATGAACATTAGGATAGCATCAACTACAGGTCCTTTTAGCCATAAAACTCTCAAAAGAACAATCAGGACCTATGATCCTTCATAAAAGAATGAATCACATATTGAAAAACCAGATATTTTCTATTTTTCCACTTTCTTTAATCCTTGCAGCCACAGAGATTATTTTTCTTTTCTTTTATTTGCAATTGTTTCTAGCTTTTCAACTAAAAACACTAAGTCTTAGAGTCCATTCACAGTACATGATCAGCATGATATACATACATTAAAATTTTCTATTTGATATTTTTCATACTAAAAATAAAGTTAACATTTGGTACATATACTTTATGGATAGTTGCATGTAACATATTTGTGTGATCCTGAACTAAATACATTTAATGGTTCTTAGGCATATATGTCAATAACAAATATTACACATATCTTCATATGAGTTCACTTTTTTAATGCATCAGGAATGTCTATATAAACGAAGGGTTAAAAGACAGAAACTGAGGATCTGCTGGTTTTCTGAGCTATAAGCATTCCATAAGAGTAGTAGAAGAAAGAAAACTTGAAATGTTAATTTTTAAATTACTTTAAAATAATTTTAGATAAAGGAATATTTAATGAATCTTCAATTTTAATCAAACTATGACTTCAGGGAACTAAGCACCTCTGATGGTAGGACTATGCTGACCTAAGCTTTCTGTAAGATCTCCACCTGGCATTTAGAGGGGTATATTTAGAGGGGTATATTATGTTACCTAATATATCAACTAATGCTTTGGGTAGTGGTAGCCTGCTCTCAGCTAAAACTAAGTTTCTTTGATATATATAAAACATGAAAAATGTTAATCTAATATTGTGGTATTTGACATTTTACAGTGTACACACACATGCATATATCTCATTGAATCATCATGAAAACATGTAGCTAAATTTGACCTTATTATGATGTTTTATAAAACATTGCATAAAAGTATGCAGAATTCTCAACAATCAAAAACGGATTTTAATAATTCAATGGATAAATTTATTCTTGGAATTAAGAGAAGGGGAGCTAATTCTCCATGAGACGTGTATGTCTATATGAGTCAATATTTAGAAAATATAATAACTGAAAATTTATGATTAAAAAATAACTAGCTATGGTGGCTCATGCCTGTAGTCTAAGTACTTGGGAACCTGAGACAGGAAGATTACAGGTTTGAGACCAGCCTCAGCAACATATCAAGACTCTCAGCAAACTAGCGAAAGGGCTTGGAGTGGAACTTGGTGATGGAATGCCCCTGAGTTTAACTCCCAGGAACACACACACACACACATACACACACACACACACACACACACATACACACACCACACAGGATAACAAACTGGTATGCCTTTGAATCTTTGTAACTATGAATACATTTAAGTCAATTACTAATTGTACAACTATAAAATTATAAACTACAACTGTAGAACTGTAAAAACCGTAACAGATTTCAACTCTCACTTTAATTTTTGTTTTTAATTGCTGCATAGTAGTTTTCCATGTTTTTTGGGTACTGTGTGCCAACCCTCTATTATATACATATTTCCAAATTTAAGTTTTGATGAATATTAAATATACCTGAGAAAACTAATGCCACATTGTGTTCAGAATGTTTAATTTAAGGAATGTGCTTTTTTTCCATTTTCTAGCACTTATTTAGTTAAATTTTATGTCCATTTACAGTAGAATAATGTTCTTCCCAGCAGAACTGAACAGAGGAATGCTAATCTTTATTCATAAGGCCAATAAATTTGTTCAAAGAGCACATCTGCTAAAGGGTAAAATGACTATGAGCAAGATGAATGGTGACTTTGTTTAGCTTTCTAGTGACAGCTATTATAAAAGGTTTAGGCTATTTATTTTTGGCTCACTGATAAAGCTTATGGTATGGTAAGCCAGGCACCAGATAAAATGCTTTCAGAGCTGGTCTTATAATTATATTCCACAAAGTAAAAAAAAATACATATGTATATATGTATTTCATATATATATATATATACATACATATACACACACACACACACACACACACACACACACACATATATATATATATATATATATATATATGACTTCAATTTTGCAAGAAAAATTTTAAATTTTATGTATGTCCATGTGGATATAATAATTTCTTCTTTGGGGAACATAAACCAACCATTCATAGCTTATATTACTTTATTAGGAATATATCTAGTAATTTTATTACCTTAGTTTTATGATATGTTATTCTGAAATTCATTACTCTGTCTCTTCAGTGAGAAGAGCAAAATTCTTCTACTTCTAACAAGTCAATGGAGACCTGAAAAGTTGCACAATATTAAAATAAAAGGAACATTATTATAAGTGGATTATGGGAAGATATCGTTTTACTTAGAGTAAAAGGGGTTATTTGTCTTTGCTAATGCTTCTCGCTCCCCCCCATGCCTGAGATCAAATCAAGGACTTGCTAGGCAAACCCTCTACTATCCAGCTACTTATATATCCTATAATAAATTGCTATTTATTAATCTATTTATTTGTAATGCTAGGGATCAAACTCAGGGCCTTGAGCATGCTGATCAGGCACCCTATCACTGAGCTTCATTTCTAGCACCTGTGGCACTTTGTATAATCAAATCTATTAAAATCATGTAGATTTTAGTCCACTGTTTATTATTAGTCCATTGTTATTACTTTGGCTTGCATCATAGTAAAGCATCAGTTTTCATCCATATAGGTAAATATCTATATCCATTCCCCTTTGATTATTTTTATAAAGCTTTTTTCTGTTTGTCTTGTTAGTTTACATTGACCTTAAAATTGGAAGTCTATTGGCTATTAATTTGTTCTTAGGCTTAATGATAGACATATGTGAAATGAAACATAAAATCAGATTATTTTTTCTCTTTCTTGTGTGTAAGTCAGGATTTAGGATAAAGTCCCCAAAAGGCATGCTGTGCAATGCTGTGCAATAAAATCTAAATACAAAAATACATTCCAAAGCTATGTACTTACTAGATTATCAGTTGGTATATTTTTCCTTGATAATAGCTAATACTAAAATAATAATTATTTTGCTTAAAACATTAAAATAATGATAGCAAGCCAGCCAATTATGTAAGGAGTACTTTTTCCTCTGCCATATAAGCAGAATGTGAACATACTGTGTCTTCGTTTCCTATTGCTGTCAGATTCAAGGCACAGTGTCTCTTCTATAAGCTGACTTTTCACAAGGAGGCATCATCATGTGAATCATGGAGAAGATATATCACTCCAATTTTATTCTTAATCTAATTTTATGCTTTGATTAGTTGTAGAGTGTCTAATTCTCTATTTAGCAACTAGCTTCACCTAAAACACAACAATGTTTAAAATCCTGTTGTACCTTGGTCAAGAAAAGCGTGCAGGTGGCAACATCAACCTTAAATTGTTTTACCCTTTATATATGCTGTTACGGTAAAGTAAGTAGTTTTCAGAGGAATATTATTAGACCCTAGAAAAAGAGGAGAAACAGAGAGAAGGAAGGGAGGAAGGAGAGGGAAGGAGGGAAAAAGGCAGGAATTGGGGAGGAGAATGTAAGAAGAATGGTAAGAGTAAAGAAAAGAGGCATATTTTACTCTTTGTGACTGACTAATCTCACTTAACATAATGTTTTCCAGTTGCATCCATTTCCCTGCAAATAACATGATTTTGTTCTTCTTTATGACTGAGTAAAATTCCATTGTGTATATATCCCATAGTTTTGTAATCCATTCATCTGTTGATGGACATCTTGGCTGTTTTTGTAGTTTGGCTATTGTGAATTGTGCAGCTATAAACATAGATACACATGCGTCGGTCTGATAGTTTGGTTTCCATTCTTTTGGGTAGATACCCAGAAGTGGTATTGCTGGATCCCATGGTGGGTTCATTTCCATTTGTCTGAGGATCCTCCATACTGTTTTCCAAAGTGGTTGCACTAATTTGCAATCCCACAAACAATGTATTAGGGTTCCCATTCCTCCACACCCTCACTAGCATTTATTGTTGTTTGTGTTTTCTTTGATTGCCATTCTGATTGGGGTTAGGTGAAATCTCAAGGTAGTTTTGATTTGCATGTGTCTGATTACTAATGATATAGAACATTTCCTCATACATTTATTGTCCATTTGTATTTCTTCTTTTGTGAAGTGTCTATTTAGATCCTTTGCCCATTTTTTGATTGGGTTATTTGTTTTCTTAGCTGTGATTTTCTTGAGTTCTCTGTATATCCGAGATATTAGACCTCTATTAGAAGAGTAGCTGACAAAAATTTTCTTCCACTCTGTAGGCTCTCTGTTGAGGTTTTTGATAGTTTCCTTTGCTGCACAGAAGCCCTTCAGTTTAATGCAATCCTGTGTATTGGTCTTCTTTTGAGTTGCTTGTGCTTTTGGGGTCTTGTTGAGAAAGATTTACCTGTGCCTATGTATTGATGGGAGGATTTCCAGGCAGGGTCTGATGTGTATGGTGCATGAGAGAGGAACAGGAGTCAGGTCTCCTGGTTTGTGGTTTGGGCACTAATCTGAGGAAGCCATCATGATGAAGATGAGACGTATAATATTCAGGTGTCCCACTGAACAGTCCAATGAAGAGATTAGAAGTGAAATTGGATGCAAGAGTCAAGAGTTCAGGGGAAACAATCAAGCTAGAAATAAAGTTTTGATATGTTTTCCATATTCAATTTTTAAAGAATATGCTTTATCTGTGGAAACTAGCTACATGTGGCGCCTTATTTGCAAATAATGGATTTTAGTAGATTTTCCTACTTCATTCTAATGTTGTACTGCTTCTAAAACTTATGCTTTTAAAATATTTACTTAAATAATGAAGTAAACTTATTTATTGACATAAGGCAACTTTAGCCATTAGTGAATATTTGCTTTTATATAGTATGCACTTTATGAAAAGAAGAAAGATTAAATAGCACTTAACACACTTAAAATCTCTATACTTTATCATCTAAAAAAGTATATTTGGGCTATTATGATACTAAAGAAGATACAATAACTATCATTTAATGGGATGCCTACGTTAAATCTTCATAAATGTGCTTCAAATATGATGCCTTACATATTTGATAATATAAGGTATCAACAACATTCAAAAATGTCCAGATAATTCTTAGGTAATATTTTTAACATTAGGAAATTCACTTTTGACATGCAATCACTGAAATATTATGTTTCTTTCTTAATTATTATAAATGTTAATGCTTCTTGAGTGGTCATTGCCTCATAATCTTCTTGAGTGTTTTATGTGTTTGTTTTGCTTTTTTGCAGTACTGGAGCTTGAACCCAGGAACCCTCTACCTCTGAGCTACAGCTCAGCCCTTTTAAAAATGTATTTATTTATTTACCTATCTGTCTATTTACTTATTTATTTACTTATTTAATTTTGAAACAAGGTCTCATTAGGTTGCTCAGAGTCTCCCAACATTGCTCATGCTGTCCTTGAACTTGTAGTCCTCCTGTCTCAGTATACCCAGTACTACGATTACTAGGGTGTGCTAACACTCCTTGATCAATTTTATTGTTTGAAAAACTATAATGGAAATACTGTTTAATCAATAAAAATGGATCTTAGTTTAAATTAATAGTCCAACCATGAGTAATTTTAAGATGATAGAATTTAAACTGAAGAAGAAAGAATATGTAAGGTGCTCTAAACTAATTTGGCTACAATCTAGTAGGTATAAAATGGAATCAATTTTGTATGTATATAGGGAAAAGGGTCCTAAAATAAATTTTACAAAAGAAGGGCTGCAAAGAGGAAGTCTTTATTCACTAGTAGAAGCAGAGATAGTCTGATAATTAGCAGAGGTTGTATGTGTGACAGGTACTTAGATTGGCCAAAAATAGAAGAATGAAATAGGAATGTGATAAAGAAAAAATGTTCTGTTGTCATTTCTTAGAAATGGATAACTTAAGGATAAGCAAGCCAAAAAAAAAAAAAAATAGAGGTTTGAATTTCACATGCAAAAATTGGAAAATTTAATTTAAGCAAATCTAGGCAAGTACAATGCAGGGTTTTACATTTTAAGTTTAAATAAAATGGGTTTTTTGACTATTAGTGTGCAGCTATTAAATGGAATTTAAAGAAATGAAGTTAAAACCAGTTACCACTATTATTCAAACTTTTATTGTTATTTAAAGTCCTTAGGATTGAATTTGAAAGAATATTGAGTAGAGAAATAACACTATTTCCTCTGGGTATCAACTTTTATTAACAATTTCAATCTCCTTCTCTGGATTATTTTAATTTAGTCCAAATCAAAGAAAATTACAGGAAGGTATCATTTTATACAGAAATTTACTCTCTTTAGTAATTGAAACTTGAATCTGCTTCCTGGTAGCAAAGACCCAATTTACTCAAATCCTACAATATGCCAACAGTGATTCCTACTGTGTGAAAGAATTGATTTTAGCATTGTGTGGCATACTGCCACGAATAAAATACATAAGGGCAAATGCAAATTGGCAAGCACGGATTTTGTTTTTATTTGCTAATAACAAATCCTATTTAACTTATTGCTTAGCACAGATCCATAGATTCTACTTAGTGTGTATAAATTCTTGAGTTTAAAAGCACAGTCAATAGTACAAGAAGAGAAAGATAAACAAAAAGGACACAGCTAAAATTCACAAGTAAAATTCAGGGCTCCAACCACACACCCCGACTCAATATGTTCTTATTAAATCTCCATGGCCACACACTTATACAACCAGAATAAATTCAGGATTATCCAAATCCCATGCACAGCCCTGAAATGGGCTATAGGCAAAATAATGAGACACACAAAATTTGCCAATAGAATAAGAAGATATTTGGTATAAGGACAACTCTCTTGAAACTAATACTTTCTCCATTTCTTTTGATTTCTGTGTGGCTGGTGTTTGTTACAAAAAAAAAAAAAGACCCAGGCTTTTTTTTTTTTTTTACATTCCTTAAAGATAAGAGTATAGAAAGCATAAACTGATCTATTTATGGAATATCTAACTTAAGAATTAAAGAAAAACTTGAGTTTATAACTTCTCTCAAATCCATAGAGCAGAGGTACAGATAAAATGCAGGGCCAAGAGAAAGCTTCCCCACCTGTTTTTAATTAATTAATTGTGCATATGCATTTATTTATTTACTTATTTATTTACTTATTTACTGAAGTACTGAGGATTGAATACATGGGCATTATACCTCTTAGTTACATCACCAGCATTTTTATTATTATTATTATTGGTGCATTGTAATCATACATCTTTGTTAGGTACAAGCTGGTAAAGGCATACATGCACACATCTCTCATTTAACCTTTTCCCAATACCTGACCCATTCCCTCTTCTTCTCTCCTTTTCAACCCAGCACTTTTTATTTTTTGTTTGGAAATAGGATCACTCTAGGTTGTTGAGAGTCTTGCTATTTGCTTGGGTTGTCTTTGAACATGCAACCTTCCTTTCTCAGCCTCCCAAGTACTGGGATTGCAAGCATGTACTACCATTCTCAACTCCTGTTTTAATTTAGCCACAGGAATTAAACTCAGGAATTAAGTTGAAAGAAAAAATCTAAAATAATTAGAATTAAAGTTCAGGATAGAAATAAAGGCATCTATTATCCCAAGTTTGTCTTCATTTTTGGTATGTCTGGACTCAGCAGTAGTAATTAGAAATGATAAAATATTTGGAAATATAGCATGATATTTATCATGTCAAGATTCAGAAATAATAATTAACTGGTAGGAGATTTCTAATTCTATATTTTTAAAATATCTGTGTTCAGTAGAGCACAGTAAAGAGGCTTAAATTATCTTTTACTCTGATGGTAAATTTAATTTAAAAGTAGTGCCTATTAACAAATAAAGCATTAAATGTTGCATAATATTTATTATGCATTAAACATAAAACATTTGAAAAGAAAACGAGGCTATAAAACATGTACTGTTATGAAATATACATTTAAAGATATATATGCACACATATTATAGGCATATTGCATGTAGAGGATCAGAGATACGAACAGCTGTCATTAGCACTTGATAATCTTCACGCCTATTGAGAAAAGAATTGACACTCTTGTAAGAAAGACAACAAAAGACAGTCTACCTTGTACCATTCACAGAGACATGTATATGATACAAAACTATACAAAACAAAAAATAGATAAACAAACAACAACAAAGTTGAATAAAACTGAACACTAGATGTTGGACTTAGCAGACTAAGATTTGATAGAAATTCAAAGAATTGAAAGACTATATGTTTAAGTAATTTAATAAAACATGATTTATTAGCTGGGTGTGGTGGCACACTCCTGTGAACCTAGTACTTGGGAGTCTGAGACAGGAGGATGGCAGATTTGAAGCCAGCCTCAGCAACTTAGTGAGACCCTGGAACTGTTACCACTTGGGGAACTCTGGGAGATGGACTAATTGCCTTTTGCATTGTGGGGTGGCATGTAGTCTAGAGGGCCAGGGGTGGAGTGTACTGGTTTGTATTTGTGGGTGTCTTGCAGCCCTCACTGGAATGGGTAGCAATGTTGGAAGCAGAGCTTGGTTAAACTCTCAGCAGTGGATAAACCCATTGTAATGTCTTCATCTGGGTGTTGGCTCTCGCTGGTAGGGTGTGCCTGGAGAGGGTGAATCCCTAGTGCTGTGGTGTTGGGGATTATATATGGTTCTTCCTCCTCTTACTCTCTTTCTCCCTCTTGATTCTGGCCTCCATGGTGTGAGGAGCAAAATTGTATGCTTTCTGTCTCTTCTTCTGCCACTGCCATGAGATCCATGGTCTCTTGCCTCACCTGGACAAAAACCGTGAGCAAATAAATCTTCCTTTCCTCTAAGTTATCTGATCAGCTCTTTAGATTATAGCTGTGAAAATGCTGACTAATACATATACCCAGACTGGATTTTAACTTAATTTAGTGGAGACCAGTTTTTGATTTATCCTTCAGTCACTAAACAAACTACATATTATAGCTACTCTCAAATCATAAGCTAAAACAGTATTCCTGGCATCCCTGTGCAGTGAGCTGGTTTTCCAACACTTACTTCCTGCCACATTATATTCATGTAATCCCAATCCAACACTAGTGATCAGCAAACCCTTTCACACCTGTCATTCACGTTTCTATCAGTGAGATATTGTGCTTGACTCCTGCTTAGGGGTCATATGTAATATATGACTGTAGATATACGATGTCTCCCAAATATTAATGTTCAGAGTTGATATAATTAAGTCATGAGGTTATAATTTTACCAGCAGATAAATCCATTGTAATGGACTTACTGGGTGGTAACCTAGGCAGATAGTGTGTATCTGGAGAAAGTGGGTCCCTGGAGGTGTTGCCTTAGGGTCTGTGCTTCTGTCTTTGAATCCCTTGCTTATTTGCTGGCTCTGCTTCTGGCCTCTTCCATGTGAGAGTAGAGTCTTGCTCAACCCCTGTCTCTGGTTCCTGCCACTGTGCCCTGAGCTTTGCACACCAGGCCTGACATAGTCTGACCTCTAGAATTTCTAAAGACTGTGAGAAAATAAATTTTTCTTCAACTAAAAGTGTGTGGTCAGTTGTTTTGGATTAAAGCAGTGGGAATATTGACCAAGACAATTACCTTCTGAGTGATGTTGGTTATTGAATCCAGTTATAGATCTGGATGCAATGAGGAATGGTGAGGACAGGTCCCTGAGGATGAACAGATGTTCCTTAAAAGGCAACCTTCTGGGTAGTGGTATAATTGTAATGTATTCAGGCAAGAGGTGATGACTTCCTCCACCAAGGAAAAAATAAGGGTTTTTCTATTCATAAAGAAGGTTTGATAATGTTTATGGTTTTGAGGTCTGCAGTTCCTAGAGAATTTTTCTGTTGGTCTCCTTCACCATATTAGTGTCTCACTACTTCCCCAATAAATGTCCTAACCTCAACCTAATAGGTCCTGTGAGATTGTCAACTAAATTTGTGTTTAATTTGGCTACCTAAATACTGAATTTTGCATTTCTTTTTCTAAAATCTTAAATATGCTGCAGGCTAGAGAAGATAGGCTTGTGTGTGTGTGTGTGTGTGTGTGTGTGTGTGTGTGTGTGTGTAAAAGTAGGGAAGCTCTTATTCCTTCACCTAGTCATTGAACCGTTGATGTAAATTTCTGAGATTTTCAGGTTTTTCATCATTTTCTCCAGTACATAAAGAAGTAATTATTGAACCACATTTATATTCCTTATTTTTACCAGTATGTTCTCTTACATGTTAAACCACAACACTTCCACTGTAATAATTTGAGTTCTTGTATTTACAGATGTTAAATTTAAGAAACAATTTAACCACTGTATGATGTGTACCCTTTATGCATTAGCATAGGTTTTTAGATGTCTTTAATCTAATTAGATCAGTCACAAATTCCAGAATCTAAGAACAAATTCTATATTCATTTTCAAAGTTTCCTTCCTTGAAACCATTCCTAGTACAAATTTGGGTTTGATCACAGAGGTGTAACTGCTTCAAAGACAAACAATAGGGGATTACTATAGCCACTAAGTTTTACAGATTCCAGGGAATTTTTTTTGTTAAGAATTGAACTTTCTCGGCACCTTTCTGCTCTTGTAATTGACCTCTGTACCTAATCATGGGCTTTTACTGCTCCTCAGCTTGGAGGGAATGCCAGACTTGCAGTATCAGAACAGGTGGACCACTGGCTTTAAATACAGTCTTTAAATGATTATTCCCTCTCAGATGTTCAAAGCATTTGCCAATGCATGGATTGCCCCCAGCGGACACAGGTCTATCCCTCTTAAATGCCTGTGACATCTCATAGTCATGGCAGGCCTTGGGAAAGGTGCTTTTTTCAGGCCAAGAAAATTGCTGGAGAGGGACTCAGCTGAGAGCAGCCAGCTGCCTGCACTTTCAGCACTTCAAATGAATGCTTCAGGCCTGTAAAAGACAAAGGGTTCCTGAGCAGAGCACCAATCCATTTCAGAAAACAGTGCAAGAAGGAATACTTTATGACTAGTCTTATGACACCTGAAAATGCGTCACAGAAATATAAGTGACAGACTAATGTCCATCACGGGAATTCCTTAACAAATAATATCCAATCCCACCCCACAATGTAAGAGAAGGATAGAAACACCACAATGCAGAGAGGCTGGGGGCTATCAGGAATGCAAATTATTTCAATATCCAGAAATTTAGACAATCACCATCTTGAGAGAATAAAGGAGACAACCCAGATATTGTTTTCAATGGATGCCAAAAAAGCTTTTGCCAAAATCCAAAGCTTATTCATGAATAAGAATTCATAAAAACTAGGAATGAAAAGAAAAATATTATTTTTTTCAAAAAGAGCCTTTTGAGTTTTCCCTTAAACTTAGACAAAATATCAAGAATATCTGCCTTCCACATTGCTGCATGGCATAGTACTGCTAATACCTGGCAGGACCAGATAAGAGTGATGTAAATGGCCTTAAGACTGGGAAAGAAGAGATAAAGCCATACTTTATCATAGATGACACAGATGTTTACACAAAAAGTATTTCTAAGGTTTACAGAAAACTTATTCAATCTAATAAAGATTTTGTCAAGGTTACAGTATGTAAAGTAATAGATATAAATGAATCTCGTTCATATATGAAATCTACAAGCAGCTAAAATAATTATACTCAAAGTAGTATCAAAATGATAAACTATTTGGAAAGTAATGGAGCAGAAATTTGAATATTTATGTATTGAAAACTAAAAATATAGGTGACATGACTAAAGGAAATGTAAGTTATAATTTACAACATGATAATAAGAAGTCATGACAGGATAGGTTATAACATAAATATGTTATATTAAAGATTGACTTTTTTCTTGGCTTGAAAACTGTATATATTTATTTAGCAAATAAAATTAAGAATTTCCTTTTTTGTCCTTCCTGTCTTCTCAACTTCTTTCTACTCTGTAATTCTTCATCATTCACCATTTTCTTGACATAAAGATTACATTTATTTATTTATTTACTTATTTGTTTACCATGGTATCGGGGATTGAGCCCAACAGTATCTCTGAGATACACCCCAAACCCGATTTTTTATTTTGAAACAGAGTCTCAGTAAGCTGCTGAGGGTTTCTCTAAGTTGGTGAGGCTGGCCCAGAACTTGAGATCCTCCTGTTTCACCCTCCCAAGTACTGGGGATACAGGAATATACACAGACCTGTAATCTTGGCTACTTCTGGAGGCTGAGGCAGTAAGATCAAAAGTTCAAGGGCAGCCTGGGCAGATCCAGGACACCCTGTCTCAAAATAAACAATTAAAAAGGCTGGGGATACATGGTGGTGAACGCTTGTAATCCCAGCATTCAGGAGGCTGAGACCGGAGGATCCGGGTTCGCGGCCAGCCTCAGCTACCTAGTGAGGCACTCCGCAACTTAGTGAGACCCGGTTTCGAAATAAAGAATAAAAAATAGGGCTGGGGGTGTAGCTCGAAGGTAGAACGCCTCTGAGTTCAATCCCCAG
>PVLC010034053.1:0-17290 GCA_004027655.1 Graphiurus murinus | reverse complement strand
ACATCTGATTGTAACAAATTGGAGAAGGTTTGGAGAACTGAGATGTCCTTATATTGTGGTAGGAGTGTGATTTTGTAGAAACACTTTGGAAATCCTTTGTTAGTATCTAGTGAAGATGTAGCATACCGTGGCCTAATGTTCTATTCCTTGGAATATACACTGAGGAACACTATTAGAGGGTCTCTTAGAAGACCTCTGCAAATATTTTTTTATAGCCCCAAATTATAAACACCCAAGTTTTCATTAACAATAAAATGGATAATTTATCGATGTATTTATCTACATTGTTAATGCAGCCTTAATAATTATATAGGTTACATTTATAAAATGAAATAAAATAGTAGTGACATTAGCAAACTATAGCTTACAAAAACCACTTAATTTTTTCACAAACTTATTATTTAATAAAATGTAATTTATAAATGAGTATATGATATGATTATTAATACATCTCAAAAGAAGAAATTGTAAATTACTGTATAATTATAAGGATGTATGCATAGTTAAAATTATACTTTCAAAGGAGATAATTATTTTTAAAGGTCTTAGTAAAAATGAAAAAAAAATTGTAGGTTTTTAAAATGAAAGTCATATCCACTAACTTCCTGTTTCTTATCTACCCTTAACTTGAGTTGCCAATGTCAGAAACCTATTAGGAATTGAATTTTCTTTTTCTGCTTAAATCTACAAAAAAAAGAAAAGTGTACATTTTTTGTTATGTCTAAGATAGGAATATTATTGGTTAATTTTAATAGCATAACATATTGCCTTAAAAACAATTATTTTTAGAGTACCAAGTGGGATTGGAATAAAACATATACCAAATATGAAATTTCTACAATATGTCCTTTTACTTAACAAAACTGAGTCTACTCCTTAAAGAAAAAATCTTCACAGCAGTAATTATATTTTCTTCAAGCAATTTCTGTTATTTCAGCCTTTGCCAATCTGACAAGATTTTAGGCATACAAATTGCAGTCTGCTTACTTTAGCCAAAATCAACTTGAAAAGTTCTGCCCATAAAAATGTCTCACTTCTCCAGCTCTCAAACAGATTTAAATGAGGAAAATCTGGTACTTAATGTTCTTCTGGTAAGGTTGCTTAGCGACCACTCCACCCTGCAGCTTACACTGTGGCTTAGGTGTAAAGTTAACTATTGCAACACTTTTGGGAATACAAGTGAACATATAAATGAATGCTATAAAATATACCTGCAAAAGTCATTTGGCATGTCTTTGGACCAGTTAAATGGAATTTACTCATGTAAAATATCAGCTCTATTTTCTTCTGCATAAATTGTATTTCTAATGCAGCTATACATAGATAATTTTAGAATTGATCACAGGTTTACCTGATTTTTTTTTTTTAAGATTTATCTTCACTGATTTAAAAGAGTTCAGCTATAGATAGCCTATATATGTTAAATTACTTTTAGAGTCATCAATAAACTTAAGTATGTAATTATTTTAATTAAGAGTTTTTAGGTGTGATGATTTGGAAGCAAAGCAGATGTTTAGATTATTTTAACATCATCAACTTAAATTATTTTCAAAGAAAATGTAAAATATTTCATAAACTGCTTTATCTTAACATATATGCATATATTTAATAGTTTTTATCCTTTATTTTGTCAGATCTCAACTTTCATGAATATTATAGAAAAGAGTTCTGTCTCTAAAACATAATAGAGACAACTCCTCATTAAATGTCAATCTTTGGTTCTTAACCAAATCTTTATTTGATTGGTCTGCTATTCCGCATCATTTATACCTGTAATTTTCAACTTGGACTTGTCACCAAAATTCTCATCAAAGTCTTTTTTGAAAAATAAATGAGCCATATTCTTAGCTCTATAAAGTAATGAGTCTAGTAAGGTGTAAAAACTTCTAAGTCTAGTATAGCATATAAATATTCTTTCTTGTGAAAGGTTCCTAGGTTCATTATTTGTAAAAAGTATTATTTGAAGACATATATAATTTCTATTTCTATTTCTACTATACATAAAATTGATCAAATTTTGAGAGCAATTATGTGTTTAAGTAAGGCTTATTTTCCAGTTCTTTTGACTGAAGTCATAAAGAAAACTTTGATTTTTTCCCTCCCTAAATCACTAACTCAGTGAGGTTGGTTATATAATTAATACTTATTGAGATGCATTATTGAAATGTATTGTGTTTAACGATTGGAGTAGTTTTATTACTCAGGAAACTCCTTTATGTAGGTCTATTGTTTTTCCTGCAAATTGTAATGCATTGGCTTTTTAAGAAGAAATGGTTATTTTAGAAAGGAATAATTTTCAAAACTATGGCTATTTTGGTTTTGTATCAGCTTTCTTAATTAAATATCACCTTTTCCTTAGGGGAAAATATATATTTTTCAAAGCTGAGTATAATCTGAACATAATCCCTGAAGAATATTTTAAGTCCTTAATTCTAGTTGACTAGTTTTTTTGCTCTGTTATACTGAAATTGAAAGGAAACATTTTCATTTTTGAGGAGTCAAAAATTTCAGAATGGGAGGGTAATACCTAAATAAAGAATAAGCTAAATACTTCAAGAGGCTGAAGGGCTGAAAGCACTATGGGAACTAGAAACAGAATTTTGATCTCTGATACATAAATTTAGAATATCCACTACAGTATCTCTGTGCATAAAACCTTGGAACATTGTGTACTTGTAGTGTGAGCAATAAATTTCTGAAATTGTAAATAAATAAATTTTTCATAGGATTTATTTCCCTTAGATTGATCAGTTCAATAAAGGAGACAGAAAATGGATCACAGCATTTCTTAAGTAGGAATTCAGTGCCTAGAAGTTGTCTTTAAATCCTCTTATTGTTGTTGACCTCCTGGTCTCTTGTTCTGCTGAGTGTGCCCAAGGCAGCTCTTCCTGTCAGTGCCTGAAAAGAAGCATTGATTCTCTCCTAACTATTCAGTGCAGCACAGACCCACAGATTAAGAGAGGTGCTAATGGCAAGATCCAAAGGAGAGAAAAACTTTTTTTCAGAGGCGTGGGCAGGCATATAAGATGCAGAAGCAGTTATTGCCTGCATTAAAGAATACACACATAGAAATAGAGAGACATTTATTGAAGAGTATAAAAATGGAGATAAAAAGTAGAAATGCCAATGAGAAAAAGATAAAGGAAAGAAAGAGATGTGTACCTTGAATAAACAAGTAACATTTGGATAAACAGGGAGGTGGAGGGAGCAAAAGCGAGATGACAGATGGTGCTGGCTTACAAAAGTGCAAGATTACACTGAAGAACTTCAGCTCAGCATTCAACAAAGGGTTAGAAGGTTCTCTAGCACAGACTGGAATACCTTCTCCTGTACGAGAAAATGAAATATTAAAAGGCTTTATTATTGCACTGGAGCAGATAATTAGGCAATTAAAACTATTAAAATTTGATAGAATATCAGAACTATAAAGCATGCCTGCCAAGTTTTAACTTTTCAAGCTAAGACTTGGCTTTTGAAATGTTACCCTTGCTTTAAAAATTATTAGTGCTTCCTTGCTGATTAAGTTTCCTTTCCATTTTAGGGAAGCAGAAATATTGAAGGTAGAAGTAGAGTGTGATGTCACACAAAAATAATAAATTTATGAGGAATTCATACATAAAAAATTAAGAAACAGGACATGCATTGGGGACAATATTTATGAATTTAAGATGATTGTGGCTGGGTATGGTGGCTCGCCCCTGTAATCCCAGTACTTGGGAAGTTGAGACAGGAAGATCGCAGATTTGAAGCTAGCCTTAGCAACTTATGACACTGTTTCCTAATAAAAACTAAAATAGGGCTATAGGTATAGCTCAGAGGTTGAATGTTCCTGTACAACTGTTGTGGGATAACCCAGTCCCACTCGTGGGTCCTTGGCCTCCGTGATAAAAAGAATTTTAACAGGTGCCAGTCAGGAACAAAAGGTAGGAATTTACTTAGGAAAATAAGGAAATGGGGGAGAAAAACCGGTGAGCGGACATCTTCCTGGCTAGATGCGAACATGAGGGCAAGAGAGTGATCTTTCCGAAAACTGTTTCTTTTATACGCTTTTAAGAGGGGTGGGCACAGAAGAAGTCTGGACCTCCTCCTTCTTCAGGTATAGGTGGGCGATAGGTAGGCGTTCCAAGTTGTGCCTTCCTCTTCCTCAGGTTTCAAGATGGATCTGACCTTGGCTGTGAATTTCCGGTGTCCTTTGGCCCTGATTCTTAGGTGGGGGGCAGGGCCTAAGGAACTCCCCAAGGTGGAGTAGAGGCTGCAGCGCTTCAGTTCCAGGTTTTTATATTAAAGTGATATTTTTACTTTTCCTTCCCATTTGTCTCCTTCCTGCCTACTTATTTCTTCTATCCTACATCACAACCACCCCCCCCAAATAAGGAAAAAGAAAAAAAAGATAATTGTATTAGCTAAAATTAATTCTTTTTGAAAGACTAATATCAAAGAGATTAGTGGAGGGAATATATATAAAGTCATAAATATTCACATAATAAATTAATAACATTTTCACATTTTTTTATTTCAAAAGTATGTAAATATATCAAATACCATAACCTAAGGTACAAAGAAGATCTTAGAAATGAGACAGTAGAAATTGAATGCATGATTGATAGTAAAATTTCTAATAGGTAAGGTTTTTTTCTGGGGGGAGGAAGAGAGAGGATACTGGGGTTTTAACCCAGGGGCATTCTACCTCTGAACTATACTCCCAGTCTCATTTTTTTTTTTTAAATAGGGTCTTACTAGCTTAGTGAGAGTCTCTTTAGGTTGCTGAGGCTGTCCTCGAACCTGAGCTCCTCCTGTCTCAGCCTCCCAAGTACTGTGATTATAGGTGTATGACACCACTCTTGGCAGAAAAGATTTTTTGAAACCTTGAGGTAGTAGGTAATTTAGAATTACTGAGAATGTTTTATGTATTGACTAAAAAGAAGGTGTAATAATATATGTCTTTTAACTAGGTAGAAATAGGGTAAATGGCTAAAAGGGAATGTAAACATTTTACTTTAAAAATTGTGATTTTCAACATTTACCTAGAATCTAGTATAGTATGTAAAAACTAGAGATGGTCAGGCTTTATGCTTAGAGGGTTTGATCAAATCTAAATTTTTTGTGTGTTTGTAGTATTTGGGATTGAACCCAGGATATTCTACCTTGGAACTTCACCCCCAGCACTATTTTTTTTTTTTTTTTTAAACAGGGCCTCATTGTGTTGCAGATGGCCTTGCTAAGTTGCTGTGTGTGGCCCTGGACTTGTGATTTTCCTGTCTCAACTTCTGAAGTATTAGGATCATAGGCATGAATCACAGCACACGGCTAATCTAAACTTTTAGATTGATTCTAAATTTAGTAGTTTGTAATATTCAAAGAGTTTGAGAACAAAATAGCTCCCACTAAACAAGCATAAAATATTACAAAATCTGGGAATAAGATTTTTATCTTAATTAAAAAATTTAGCATAGATTTAAAAAATAAAGTATCTGAGAGTTTCTCAACACTTGGGTGTTTTGAGTACACTATAGTTTACTGTGAGATAGAAATGTTTATAAATTTAAACTTTAAACTGATGTAGGATAGAAGAAATAACTAGGTAGAAAGGAGACAAATGGGAAGGAAAAGTAAAATATCACTTTAATATAAAAAAACCTAGAACTGAAGCGCTTCAGCCTCTACTCAACAAACTGGTTCTCTCCCAGACCTGACTCTCCCAAATTCCTGGGAAATCTATATAATTGCTCTGTACATTGATAATGATAACTTAGGACAGTTTCCAGCTTATCTGTCAATCAGCTAATGAGGACTCCAATCAACCTAAGGACCCTAAGGTTGACCAGACCACCAAACCACCAAGAAGCTCCTCAGGACTACTAGGCTGAGATCATCCACCCTAGAGCTGACCAGGCGACTCCACCACCATAAACCCCCTAGGGGACTTCCGGACAGAGATCATCCTCACATACCTCCTCTAGCCCACCCCTCACAAAAGTCCCCTATAAGAAGACAGCCCTGAACTCCCAAAAAATGCCCTTCCTCATCTTGAGATGGTCCACATTCTCTCTTGAATGTGTATTTCTTCCTTTTTTCCCTTTTCCCCAAATAAACCTCTGTCCATGTCTCTGACTGGCGTGTGCTGAAATTCTTTTCCTTCACATTAGCCAAGGACCCTGCAGATCCTGAGCTCCTGAACTGAGGACTCACCCCAACAAAACTACTATTAAAACCAGTGAAAAGTTCTAGTTGAAATTAACGTAGAACACTTTTGCTTCCTTTTGTAAAATTTTTGAATTTGTAATTCATATATGCCTGTGCGACATTAATGCTCAGTCTTTACTACTGATGTAGGACAGAAGGAATAAAATTTAGGCAGAAAGGAGACATTGGGGGGGAAGGGAAAGATAGTTTTAAAATCTGAAGAGTTCTAGCTGACCCCACCCTATAGGGTGTGCTCAATCTTAGAAAAATCTAAGTGGGCCACACCTTTTTAATCCCCTGAATCTCAGCCCCCATGGGACACTCAGGGCAAAGGTCAGACCCATCTTGAAACACCCATCTTAACCTGAGGAAGAGGAGGGCCTACTTTGGACCGCCTACCTGTCGCCCACCAATACCTGGAAGAAGGAGGAGGTCCAGACTTCTTCTGCGCCCACCTCTCGAAAGCCTATAAAAGACGGACTTAGACCACGCCTCGGCCTCTTGGGACCTGGGAAATGCGTCTGGCCAGGAAGATGCCTGCTCACCCATTTTTCTCCCCCTTTCCTTATTTTTCCTAAATAAATTCCTACTTTTTGTTCCTAAATGGCATGTGTTAAAATTCTTTTTATCACGGATGCCAAGGACCCACGTGTGGGACCAGTTATCCCACAACACTACTAGGTAGTGGACTTTACTGGCCACACTGCATGGTCACTACAGTTTATCTTAGTCAGTTATGTTATTATAGCAAAATGCCATAAACGGGGTGTTTTATTAACAACAAGAATGTACTTCCTATGGTTCTGGAGGCTGTGAAGTTCAAGTTTATGGCAAATTCAGTTTGTTGAGAGTCCTTCTCCTGGTGAATAAGTGGAGCCTTCTAGTTATAGCTTCACATGGTGAAAGTGTTGAAGGAGCTCTCTGGGGTCCCTTTTATAAGGTCAACAATGATGTTTACGAGGGCACTGCCTTCATGATCCAATTGCCTCTCAAAGCCTCACCAATTTTCTAATGCCATTCCATTGGTGACTAACTTTGAAGCAAAAGTTTTAAGAGAAAATAAGCATTTAGAACATAGCATAATCAAACATATCAATTAATTTTGGTCATTATTTATTTAGAATTTTTAATAAGTGGCATTTTTGTTTTATGAGCATATAAATGTATTTTTAGATTCTGTCCATAGTTTTTTATAATCTTGAATTTCTTAAACTGTTCTGAGCTCTTTCTAAATAGAACATTACTGACTATGGTAATTTCTTGATTTTTAATTTTGATCCTTTTCTTATTCATTGTTATTGTCTTTTATATACTAATTATTAGCCACAATTTAATATGTGATGGAGTGTTCTAATGAAGTATTTTAAAGAAATTAAAAAGGAATGCTTACTTCTAAAAAACTTGCTATTGATACATAAAATGAGCTGTCTACAATTTTTTCTTAGTATTTTATTATATGTAAATATAATATTTGTAATTTTATGGAATTAAATTTATTAATTAAACACAATTCTATTTCTGTATACCCTATTTGTTTCAAACATGCTAAGTTTTTGAGCATTTGTATTACAGTTTTAAAAGCTTTATCTTTCAAAAAAATAAATTTGTGAGATCAAAATATTTCTACTTAAGTGATTTTTATTTGATGTACCTTAATATTTACATATGTTTACAGTTTAGGGAAAGGGAAAGATAGAAGAAATGGTAAACAATTAATACATGTGCACACACACACACTTACACACACACACACACATATGTATTAGTCTACCTACATGATTTTTTTTTGTAATCAAGCAAAAAAAATTATTAGGTATGGTTTCTGAAGAGCACAATTAATAACCATAAAGATAACATGTCAGTTGATATAGATATCCACAAAACCAGATTTTAAAACAAGAACAAGCAATAAATTGAGAAAGGGTCTCACTAAGTTGTACAGGTTGGACTCAAGTGTTCCTCCTGCCTCAGCCTCTCAGGTAGCTAATGGACTTAAAGATATTAATATTAATAACTATTTTTGGTTAATAGAACTAACTATAAATCTTGGAGACATTACTTAAAGAATATCAGTTGCTCTGCCAAAAATATAAAACCAACTATCAGAATGATCAGACTTGTCTTTTATCCAAGTGTGCCCTAAGAGTATTAACATTTTGTATATGATAAGGACTGAAAAACACTGAAGTGGAAATTTCTGTACAGGTATTTAGTAAATTAGAAGGTAGAAAAAAAATACAATATTCATGGATAGAGGGCAAACATAAAACAGAAATAAGTGAATGTGGAGATGATGAGGAGGCTCTGTAACGTACTTCCAAATAAAGAAAAGTCAGGAGGAAATACAGTGAGTAGTGGAGAGTAAATAGTTTGAAAAAATAAAATTTGAGTTCATTGTAAAATGAAGAAACTTGTGAATGATCTAATTGCAAATTATCACTTCTGAGAGTGAAATAGATGCATTGTGCTGTACTTGCCAAGGATCAAGACAGAGGGAGAATTCCAGAATACAGCAAGAAGTCAAATTCTTATTATAAACAGAAGAATATTATCAGAGCAGCAAAGTTTTATTTTGTTATAGTGCCTGATAAAAGAAATTTATATGATTACCTAGATTGTTCCCAAAGACAAAAAAGACATATAGTCAGTGGAGAAAAAGTCCATAAAAAGTCTAAAATATGCAACACTACTTGTCTTATGTTGGATAAATAGTGAGGAATTGATTAATTTAGCATTTATTAGAAAAATATAGATTTAATTAAAAATGTTAACAATTAAAGGGAGGCCAAGAAAGAAATCTATAAATTTCTGAAGATGAAAAACACAATTAATCCAAACATCAGAAAAGAGGGTAAAAACAAATAGAAATTATGTCAAAACAAAATGGCATAAAACAGTTCAATCTGTCAGTAATTGCAACAAATGCAAGCAGGCTTAATTCCATATTAGATGATTAAAAAATTTTTCCATCAACTAAAAGCTAAAATGTAGATATTTTCTCCTTTATGAAAAATACCTAAACTTGGGTACACAGGAAAGTTGAGTATAAAGGGATGGAAAAATGTGCTCCTGTAAATGCTTTCCATAAATCCTGGTACAGCCAAGTTAACCTCAGACAAATGAGAATGCAAGGTAAATAGTGTGCAAAGGGCAGAGAGAGCCTTTTCTAGGAGTTTTTTTTTTTTTTTAAGGGTTAGTTGTATGAAGCTAAAAACAGTAGAAAAATGCCAATCTGAATTCAATATATTGCTCTTAGTTCCATTATCAATAAATCAAAAGAGAAAAAAAAGTAGCAAAAATTATTTGCTTGTGTCACTTTCAAATTTGTCAAGATTATCAATAGATAATTAGTATACTAAGTAATATGAAAAGGTTGAATGTGAAAGTAAGGTAGAGAGGTCCAGCCTATAGAAAAAACGGAAAGAAAAAGAGTAGAAAAGCTGTAACTTCTGCTTCTAATGTTCACAACAATCATTGTCACTTTCTACCATTCAATTAGTCTTAAATGATGCTATTTAGTTTACCAACTAGCATGTATCTAGTTATATTTGGATATCTAATTAGAATAGCTTTTACATGTTATTTTTATTATTAGTGCATGCCAGTGATCTGATTTTATTTTTTTGTGAGAAAAACAATTGTCTTATTTATATTTATCAGATTTTGACTTAGGTAATTTTTTTCTTTTTTTATATAGTTGTAATTATACATCAGAGTTAGGTTCAAAGTGATACAAATATATGCACACAGCACATGGCAGGTTTCTCTCCAGATCTCACTGTGCCCCACCCTCCTCTCCCTGTACATATTAGTGAGATTGGCAGTGATACTTCCATATGTGGACATAGCATATTTCCTTCTTAAGTTCTCTTTTATTCCCTTTCAAGGACTCTCTCCCAAACCTTTTCAGTATTTTCTTGTGTCTCTCCTTATTTATTAAAATAAGTTTTAGCAAACAATAACACCCACATACACACACACACACACACACACACACACATACACACACACATAGTACAAAATATTGATTCATATTGCCTGTATTTTAAATTACCTTCGCAGTATTATTATCAATATAAAAGGATAAAACTCAGTAAAAATACTAGTTTGGCAAAAATTTCAATTTTTGTATATCTTTGGGGAAGGAAATGAAACTATATACTATGAGTAGGTTCAATTACTGTAGCTTCCAAAACAGTTAGTCATAGAATTATAGTTTTATATCATTAAAATGCATGAACAGTTTAAAGTTCACTTGGAAAACCAAAATACTTTAGGCTAGTTGTATAAACACAGTGAGTAAGATACTATTAATATCTTTCCATTCTTAACATTTTTTCCTGGTTTTCCCTTTAAGGAATTATTATATTGAGAAAAGCTTTAGAGAAAATATTGCTCTTGGGAAGTATTTTCAGGGAACCTCATAACTGAGTCGCCCTACGGATTTTGTCTAGAGTAGACCAATAGGTCGATGGAGTCTTTTCTTATAGAGTATATATCTATCAGCAGTCATGGTGGTGCATGCCTGTAATGTCAGTACTTGGGAGGCTGAGGCAGGAGAATTGGACTTTCAAAGTTAGCCTCAGCAACTTAGTGAGGGCTTTAGAAATTTAGTCAGGCCCTGTTTTCAAATAAAAATAAAATAGGATGGGGAGGAGTGAAGTTCAGAGGTAGAATGTCCCTGAGTTCAATCCCCTATCCCACACACAAAAAAGAAAATGATGAATGATTATCTATCAATCATTTTTACCACTATATAATCACATGTATAAAGTAAAATATAGTGATACATCTAACTAGGATGACAATATGCTAATAGTATAGCTATGTACTCTCTTGTATGATATTTATTCCTATGTTGTTTTATAATAGTATGAATGTTTATAATAATACAGTATAGATAACAATGTGTTATGGGTTTAATTATGCTCTTCTCTCCACTGGAAACTAGGCGAGAAAATCTCCCTCAAAGCCGTCAGAAGGAATTAATCCTGCTACTATTCTGATTTTGGACTTTTCAGCTCCAGAACTGTGAGGCAAGAGTTTTTTGTTGTTTAAGCCACTCTGTGTGGAACTTCTATAGCAGCCCAAGCCAACTAAAACACTATATTTTGCCATAATAGAAACTATAGGTGATATAGCGATCTATTATTCATATACCTATACAGATATAAATACTTACCTAACATAAAATGTAGTGCCACTATTTAGAAACACATAGAAGTTCTACCCTATAATATAAATGTGGTTGATAGGTTAAGTGAGGCATAGTTTTATTTTATTCAAACAAATCAAAAAATTTCAGTTGGAATTGTGTTTGTTGATGTAGGTAACGTTTATGCAAATAAATAGCTTGCAGAAAAGTAATAAAGTGTTGGAAATGACCTTCAAGGTTATTCAATCCAGAGTCTACCTCCATACTGGAATACTACTCATAAGATCCTTGAATGACAGCCAATTATTTCCTTTCATGGGAGCAGACAGAGGCGTGTGACTGACTGCCTAGAGGCACCAGGGAAGGTTTTAAGAGAGGAAGTGATAATTAGACTGAGTTGAAACAGGGACAAGAAAGGCAGATTTCCCTAAGGCTAGAGTGTAATGTGCAGGCAGAAGAAAAGTGGGAAGTTCACTAAAAAGCTGGCCTTGCCAGATTGTGAAGTGCCTTAAGTACTCTGTACTCTGCAAAGGAGCATTGGGTACTAAGTTATACTTACTCAAGAGTAAGGAGTTCTGGTGTGCTACTGCACATTCCGGTGGCTAAAGATAACAATAACACTGTATGTTTCAAAAAGCTGGAAGATAGAATTTCAAATCTTTTCACTACAAAATAATGATAGACATTTGAGGAGATACCCTAATTTGAGTATTACAAATTGTACACTTGTACTGAAATATCATGTGAAATCTCATATTTATAATTTTATGATTTTATGTATATGCTAAAAATTGAAAAAGCCAAAATATTATTCAAATATCTCTTACATAATAGAAAGTTTAGAAACCACTTTATGCCTAAGAGTAAAAATTTGCAAAGCAAATGCTCCTATTATTAATAAATACATAATTTAGAAAGCTCATATTGATGAAAGAATGGAGATGCTTTGGAAAAAAATCAGAACACAGACAGCTCAATCAATGGGAGAATTCTACTTCTTTGTCTAGTATTAAGTAATTTACAATTCCTCACTTGATATCATTTGTTTTTTGGACCTGTCCTGTCACCAGCTTCCATTCTAATTGTTTCTCCTGTCACTCACTGCAATGTCTGCCATGCATTGGGCACACTAACGTTACTTAGCACTATATAAATAAGCCTTTTCTTCATGATAATGTACCTTTGAACAAACTGCTCTTATCGGCTGAAATAACATGTCTATCATTTTTTACTACCAAAATATTTATCTTTCAGATAGAACTCAAAAGTCACCTATTTTTTAAGTACTTCTAAGCAGCCAGAGGAATATTACTGTTTTCCCATTGTGTTCTCCAGGCACTTTCAATGTGACTCTACAACAAACTTTATTTCATTGCATTATTTGTATTTGTATAATTTATGAACATATACCCAGTGATATATGCACCTTTGAAATTAATAATTGTGTTATATTTATTTTTACTTTTTCGGTATATAAAGGAAAGTCTTTACACATAATATTAAATTAATAAATGTTGGTTATGTAAAAACAAATGAATGTTTGTGGTTTGTGGTTTTTGGAAGATAGGTAAAATACCATGAGGTTAGAAAGATGAATTAAAGATTATCTTTTCCATATATCCATTCTTAAAAACACATAAACTCGTTGGGAAGCTCTCTGTATCTCCTCATTTTATTTTTTATATAATGTTATGGCCCTGCTCTATAGCAATGAATTGAAAATTCCACTCATGTTTGACAAAATATAAGCAATCAATGTAGAAACTTAGAATCCAGCTCATCTGAGGTTGAACTCACAAGGTGAAACTGTAAAATGAGAACATAAATATATAACAAGTAGAGAAAGAAACAAGAAAATTGCAGTATCTTTATCGTTGTCTTGAACTACTCTTGTCTTTTATCTAAGCTCATAAATGTCATTTAGAAAAGAGGGAAACATCCTAATGCACATGATGTACTTTTGTAAACTTATCAAAGTTAATCACTAAGCTGAACTTGAGGAGGGAGGAGGAGGGAGTGGGGCGGGAATTGGGGAAGGGTTAAATGAGAGATTTGTGCATGTATGCCTTTACCAGCTTGTACCTATGATTACAATGCACCAATAAAAAAAGATATTTAAATATTGGGACTATATTATTTAAAACATAATAAACTAATTATTAAAATAATGTCCTATAAGAAGTGAATAAAATGATCATCTTTCAGATTCTTTGGTCTTTCACTCTCTTTAGTCACATTCCATCAAAATATCAAGGTAAAATGGAGGAGAGATTCAGCCTTCATGAGTTTGTTATGGGGTCGTGAAGCAAGGTGCTTGGCTGAGTGGGAACATCTGGACTCCTCTCTAGGAATAACTGTTGGCCACCAAAATGTTGCATGATATGTTGGCAACTGCAAATGAAAACCTGAATATCTGCAATTTATGATCTGGTCTTTCTTGGCCTCACTTCAGCCCCTTCTGTCATAGGAGAACCTTCTGGCATCTGGCTGAGACTCCTATTTAGCTGTACCTTGGGCTATAGAAACCCTCCTAGTCTCTGCCATGAAAAAATCTTGGAATAAACAGGATTTTGTTGAGTCTGAGCATAAATTCATACTACTCATCTAAGAATGTGAGCCACTAATTTATTATAATTCCACTAAAATATACGCTTAGGTCTCAATGAAGCCTGTATTTCTCATACCACTACTAAACAGGAGAAAATTATCTTACATATATTTTAGATTGACTGACCTTTTTTATGCCTTTGTTTTTATAGACAGATATTCCTAAAACCTCCCTCATGAATGTGAATATTAGTGAATTCCAGTTATTGACTCTCTTTAAAATCATGTCCTTCTTTGCTGCCATTAAAATTATGCAGGGTTGTCTTGATGAAGTTTTTTATAAATGCTTCTGAGTCTGATGATCATTTTTAATGTGTTTTTTAATGATTTGAAATGACAGCCTGAGAACCTTGTCTCACTAGACTGTCATGAAAAGTAATCTCATAAACATACAAGTGTATGTATGTATATGTGTGTGTGTGTCTATATCATGCAAATATATTTTTTGACTGTTCCTTAATTATATGAGTTGGATTAACTTAATATTTTTGCTAATAATGATCATACATGATATCCAATTTATCTGTATTAATGTTGAAGATGATTTTGGAAAAACGAATGTCTCAACTTTTAAAAAATTTGTAGATAATAATTACTAAGCAAGCTTACTACTTTAATTATCTTAGTTAATATTACTTTTTTCAAAATGCAGACTAAGTCATAACAAAATGGCAAGAAACAAACTCTCAAAAATCAAACTATATGGACTCTCCTTAAAATGGAAAACAAAATAATATCTCCCTGAGTAATTAATATCATGCTGTGGGTAAAATGTCTCTATGTTTAAATAAAATTTACCTGACAATTAAATTAGAAGTTGACCCTACCAAGTTGTACCCTTTCAGTTTATTTTCCAACAGAGATGGAATGATCTTATATTCAGTTAAGGGTTCTTTTATGGAACTACAATTTACATATATTTATATTAATTTACCTATGTATGGATCTACAATTTGCATATATTTACATTATATTACCAATAGGAAGCAATTGCAAAAACACTAGATTTATCAAGGTGATTTTTCATAAAAGTAATCCTGAACATAATATCAAATCCAATATCTTTTAAATTTTAGTAGAAAGGGTAAAATTGATATAGGCTTACTTTACACTTATGGATATATCACACATTTCTGTAGATCAGTGTTCTTAACATACTATTGTGTTATTCTTATTTCATAAGCAGAATAATTTTTCCTCAAGAAACTTTACACATAATCTCAAGAGATAAAGCATGTTTTTTAAAACATGCTCAGTTTGAAGCAAACTTCAATATGTGAATACTACCACAGCCCTAGTCATTTATCTTCTGAATTTTTCAGAGTAGTTGGACCTTCATGCACTTTGAGAATTTAAAATTAATCCTTCAGATAATCTGATGCATGTTCTTCTACTAGTTGGGAAATCAAAGAGCTATGTACCCAGTTTGTATTGTCTTATTTCCTCTTTCTGTTAAAAATTGTTATTAAATGACTACTATGAGCCAGTGTTCTTGGTGTGGAGTTATAGTCATGGAACAGAAGTTACACATCTAGTACTTGTTCCATGCCGTAATATTATTAGTTTTTGTGGTGAGAAAGTATAGCTAACTAATAAATAAAAGGATGTTCCATAAACATTATCACATATATCTGTAAGTTCTGTGAAAATGATAAAAGAGCATCATAATGGAGAGACTGGGTTGCAGAAGCAAATCTCTTTGCATAGGTGTAGGGAGTGCACTGCATTGTCATGCATGTGAACATCTGGAGATAAAGTCTTCCATGAAGTGGAGGAAGCAAATGCAACAACCCTATAGCAAATTTGGCTTATTTGAACATTAGAAGCCAGAGTAGCATTTAAGAAGGCTGATGAGCATTCTTTTTACTAATATGATGCCAAAAGAGAAGAGGGTAGCTACTACTCCTCCTGAAGCTAAAGCTAAAACAAATGTCTTGGGGGCCAAGAAGATATTGCAGAAAGGCATCCATAGCCACAAATAGAAAATGCATGTTACCCACCTTTGGCAGCCAAAGACAGTTTGACTCCCAAAGTGGCCTAAATTCCCTCAGAAGGGCAGCCCAGGGGAAACAACCTTTACCACTTTTCCATCATCAAGTTTCCCCTGACCTTTGTTGACTCTGTCACAATGAAGACAGAAGACATAGAGACACTCAATTTCAGTGTGAATGTCAAGGCCAAAAAGCATCAGGTCAAGCAGGCTGTAAAGATGCTCTATGACATTGATGGGGCCAAGGTCAGTACCCTGATCAGGCCAGATGCAGAGACAAAGGCATATGTTCCACTGACTTCTAATTATGAAGCTTTGGGTATTGCCAGAAAAATTGGTATCATCCAAAGTGAGTCCAGCTGGCTTCTTCTAAATATAATTTTTTAACTTCACCATTAAGAAATGGTGAAAAGAAGAAAATGAAGCTTGGTGAGAAAAAGAAGGTTAATATCAGAAAGGGGCTACACATACGATTCTAATTGAGACTAAGTCAAGGACGAAATCAGATAGGGCTTTGTAGAACCCAGTAAGGAGGTCAGACATGTTTTCAAGTTTAGTAAAATTCCATTGGAGCATTGAGGAATACCATGGGAGATTTTATTTATATCTTATAAAGATCTCCGTGACAGCTCAGACAAGAAGGAATGGACCAAGAGCAAGATAGCAAAGGAATAGATACTCTGTAAAAGTACTTTCACTAGGGAAATTATGAAGTTTTTTTTTTTTTTTTTAATATGTTCAGGAAAAAAACCCCACAGTTAAGATAATAAGAAGGATCAAGCATTCATTGAGCAATTAGTACGCATTTACTTGAAATTAAAGATCATTATATTGTTCATGGTATTGACTTCCTGAATCACACTTAACATATGTAAGGACTATGTACCCTAGGCTATCATTGGCAATTCTAAATCTAGGTTCCATTCATTTCTCTTTTACTTACTTTATTGCTTATTTGAAAACTTCTATTACATTTGCTACTGCAGTGTGTTTCTATGGAATTGGCCTTCAATCTCTAGTGTTATTACTGTGTGGTCAGTCATTTCAGATCTTCATTACTGTATATTATAAACTCATTATTTTATTTTCAGAGCCATAGTTTTAATTTATTTTGGCAATGAATATTTGAATAATGAATATAACTATACAAAAAGAAAAAGGAAGTCCGGCTTGGTGGTACACACTTGTAATCCCAGATCTTCATAGCAATAAATGGTTAATCTTTAAATTAGAAAGCTTATAAGGTGTGGTGGCCCATGCCTATAATCTCAGTACTTGGAATACCAAAACAGGAAAAGCACAGGTTTGGGGCTAGTATGTGGTAATTTAGCAAGGCTTTGTTTAAAAAAAAAAAA
>PVLC010034052.1:5149-17228 GCA_004027655.1 Graphiurus murinus | reverse complement strand
ACGCTTGTAATCCCAGCATTCGGGAGGCTGAGACCGGAGGATCCGGGTTCGCGGCCAGCCTCAGCTACCTAGTGAGGCACTCCGCAACTTAGTGAGACTCGGTTTCAAAATAAAGAATAAAAAAATAGGGCTGGGGGTATAGCTCGGAGGTAGAATGCCTCTGAGTTCCATCCCCAGTACCGCAAAAAAAAAAAAAAAAGAAACAGGACCTCACTAAGTAGCTGAGACTGACCTGGAACATGCAATGAGAGTCTCACTACTTGCTAAGGTTGTCCTCAAACCTGTGACCCTCCTGTCTCAGCCTCCCAAGTACTAGGATTACAAGCATGTGCCACCACGCCCAGCTTAATTTTTAAATTTGAAATAGGGTCTCTGATAAATTGCTAAGGCTGGCCTTGAACCTGAGATCCTCCAGTCTTATCTTCCCAAACACTGGAATTACAGGCATATGCCACTACACCCAATTCCCATTCAACTTTTTTTTTTTGGCAGTACTTGGGATTGAACCCAAGGGCATTCTACCTCCCACCTAAATCACCAGCCCTATTTTTTATTTTTTTACGTTGTAGAGGGCCTCACTAAGTAGGTGAGGCTGGTCACAAACCCCTATTCCCCGGTCTCAGCCTCCCAAGTAAAAGGATTACGAGTCCATGGCACCATGCCTGGCTCTCATTCAACTTTTAAATGGCAAACACAATTTGGTTATCTACCTAAGTTATCATTCATATTTCACTAAAAAACACTTTTGATGTGCCTTCTTATAGACAACTGTGTTAGAATTATGACCTCTCAGAGGTGGCTACAAGTTTTTTTTTTTAGTATTGGGAATTGAATTCAGTACTCTACCACTGAACTATACCCCACACCCCCCACCACTTTTTTTTTGAGACAGGGTCTTGCTACGCTGCCCAGGCTAGTCTCAAACGTGTAATCCTCCTGCCTCAGCCTCACAAATATTGGGATTAAGTCATGTACCACCATACCTGGATAAAGTTTCCTTTTAAGCCATATTCACACTGCTTTCAAAAAGTTTAAATACAGTCAGGCGTGGTGGCACACGCTTGTAATCCCAGCATTTGGGAGGCTAAGACCAGAGGATCCGGGTTCGCGGCCAGCCTCAGCTACCTAGTGAGGCACTCCGCAGCTTAGTGAGACCCTGTTTCAAAATAAAGAATAAAAAATAGGGAGCCGGGCGTGGTGGCGCACACTTGTGACCCCAGCATTTGGGAGGCTGAGACCGGAAGACCCGGGTTCGCGGCCAGCCTCAGCTACCTAGTGAGGCACTCCGCAACTTAGTGGGACCCTGTTTCAAAATAAAGAATAAAAAATAGGATTATAAAAATAGGGTATAGCTTGGAGGTAGAATGCCCCTGAGTTCAATCCCTAGTACCGCAAAAAAAAAAAGTTTAAACACAACCACAAGAGAAACCAACAAGGCAATTGCTTTCCACAGATTTAGTTCATTAATATACTTAACTGGGTATTTTTCTCTATTCCAGGTTCACACCCAACCAATACTGTGTTTCACATATTATTTTCAAAAACAGACTAATTCCAAGAAAGAAAGAAAACTGGGTTACATATCATAGAAAGCACAAGCAACATTTAAAGTTATTCTTCTAGATATTCTTTTAAAAAGAGAATCTGTCCAACCCACTTCCTACCTTTAATGTTCCCATTATAAGAACTCGTTACTGAGTTTTTTTTTTTTTTTTTTTTTGCGGTACTGGGTTTGAACCCAGAGGCATTCTACCACCAAGCTACACCATCAGGCCTATTTTTGTGTGTGTGTGTGTGGTACTAGGGATTGAACTCAAGGGAGTTCTACCTCCGAACTACACCCCCAGCCCTATTTTTTATTCTTTGAATCCGGGTCTCACTAAGTTGTGGAGTGCCTCACTAAGTAGCTGAGGCTGGTCACGAACCCGGATCCTCTGGTCTCAGCCTCCTGAATGCTGGGATTACAAGTGTGTGCCACCACGCCCGGCTTCTATTTTATTCTTATCTTTATTTTGAAACAGGGTCTCACGAAGTTGCAGAGGGCCTCACTAAGTAGCTGAAGCTGGCCATGAACCTGCCATCCTCCTGCCTCAGCGTTCCAAGTACTGGGATTACAAGTATGCACCACCACATCCGGCTCATTACTGAGTTCTTTAAAAAAGGAATACATTTTGACCTTTGACAAATGTTTCAAATGACTAATGGTTCATGATCAGAAGCTCAACACCCACAGACACAGGCAACTTCCCTTTATAATAAACTCTATACTGTGGTAAAGCTGATTGCTGGAAATTTGCTATCATCACCACTATAGCTTAAGGGGGTGAGCAATGCCACTATTCACTGAAAGGAAGGGCTTGAAGCACCCAGGTGGGGGAAGTATTCACCTCCCAGCACTAGGTCTTTGGGGAGTCTGTTCTTGTCCTACAGGAATTTGACAGGCAACGAGAGGGAGAAAGACATTTCTTCTTTGTGGCAGCCGGGCTGAAAGATGACACTTGGCTCTCCTTTTAGTTGGCACAGCTGTGCATGGTGCTGCTCACTAAATGCCCATTCATCCAACTCACCTTGTTCCTTAGCAACCTCAGGTAAGTATGTGGCCGTGCGTTTGACACCTTTCTCATTGATGAATTCAATTCTAATCCCATGGACCCCTACCTACAGAAAAACAAAACCAAGTAAATGGTATTTACTTATTCCAGTGTAACTTCAGTCACCCATATGTAAATCAACATAGTCCCCTGACCGGCTTGACCCAACTGGGAAAGTAGAACTTCTTGCTTTCCATGATTAACTCTTTCTCTCAGGTACAGGCCAAAACGTTAAGCTTTAGGGCAAGGTCAGGTGTGTAACTACCTCTCTGAGAATATCAAAACGGTAGAAATAAATTCTTTAGCCAGGCATGGTGGCGCACACTTGTAATCCCAGCATTTGGGAGGATCCGGGTTCAGGGCCAGCCTCAGTTGCTACCTAGTGAGGCACTCTGCAACTTAGTGAGACCCTGTTTCAAAATAAAGAATAAAAAATAGGGCTGGGGGTATAGCTCAGAGGTTCAACCCCCAGTACTGCAAAAAAAAAAAAAAAAAAAAGAAATTCTTTAAATAGTTCACCCAAAAGCCGTGTGTGGTGGCACACGCTTATAATCTCGGTACTTGGGAGGCTGAGACTAGAGGATCCGAGTTTGCGGCCAGCCTCAGCTACTTAGTGAGGCCCTGTTTCAAAATAAAGAATAAAAAATAAGGCTGGGAGCCGGGCATGGTGGCGCACGCTTGTAATCCCAGCATTCGGGAGGCTGTGTCCGGAGGATCCGGGTTCGCGGCCAGCTTCAGCTACTTAGTGAGGCACTCCGCAACCTAGTGAGACCCGGTTTCAAAATAAAGAATAAAAAATAGGGCTGGGGGTATAGCTTGGAGGTAGAATGCCCCTGAGTTCAATCCCCAGTACCACAAAAAAAAAAAAAAAAAAAAAAAAATGAGGCTGGGGGTGTAGCTCGGAGGTTTTGTTTTTGTTTCTTTGTTTTTTGGTGGTACTAGGAATTGAACCCAGAGGTGTTCTACCTCCAAGCTACACCTCCAGCCCTTTTTTCTTATTTGGAAACAGGGTCTTACTAGGTTGCTGAGAGACTTGCTAAGTTGCTGAGGCTGGCTTTGAACCTGTGATCCTCTTGTCTCAGCCTCTCAAGTACAGGGATTACAACTGTGTACCGCCACACCTGGCTTGGGTGAGCTATTTATTTTTTGTGTGTGTGTGGTACTGTGGATTGAACCCTCCAAACTACCTCCAAACTACACCCAGCCCTATTTTATTTAATTTTTTGCAGAACTAGAGATTGAACCTAGGGTCATCCTACCTCTGAGCTGTACCTCCAGCCATATCTTTTATTCTTTATTTTGGAAAAGGGTCTCATAAACTGGGTGTGGTAGTGCACACTTGTAATCCCAGTACTCGAGAGGCTGAGACAGGAGGATCCAGTACCACACAAAAAAAGAAATAGGGTCTTACTAAGTTATGGAGGGCTTCACTAAGTAGCTGAGGCTGGCCACAAACTGGCAATACTCCTGTCTCAGCCTACCAAAGTACTGGGATTACAGGCATGTAACATCATGCCCAGGGTTCTCTTGGCCTATTTTAAATTTTGTCCTTTGTAGTGCTGAGGATTCAACCCACAATTTCCCCCCCCCACCCCTAGTACTGGGATTCAACCCAAAGGCACTCAACCACTGAGCTTCATCCCGAGTCCTACTTTGTTATTTTGAAATACCCTCTTACTAAGTTACCATGAACTAGTCTCAAACCTGCGATCCTCCCGTCTCAGTCTCCCAAGTACTGGGACACCATACCTGGCTGTATTCATTCATTCATTCTTTTTTTTTTTTTTTTTGAGGTACTGGGGATTGAACTCAGGGGCATTCTACCTCCGAGCTATACCCTCAGCCCTATTTTTATTCTTTAGTTTGAATAGTTTGAAACCGAGTCTCACTAAGTTGAGGAGTGACTCACTAGGTAGCTGAGGGTGGCCGTGAACCCAGATCCTCCGGTCTCAGCCTCCCAAATGCTGGGATTACAAGCGTGTGCCACCACGCCCGGCTCATTCATTCACTTTGTGGTACTGGGGATTGAACCCCAGGGGCATTCTACATCCAAGCTACACCCCCAGTCCTATTTTTTATTCTTTATTTTGAAACAGAGTCTCACTAAGTTGTAGAGGCTCTAAGTAGCTGATGCTGGCCTCGAACCCGCAATCTTCCTGTCTCAGCCTCTCAAGTACTGGGATTACAGGTGTGCGCCACCACACTCGGCTGCCTCGAATAAATAAATAATTAAAAAAAATATATATATATTTACACATACATACATATTTGTGGTACTGGGGATTGAAGCCAGAGGCATTCTACTTTCTTTTCTTTTCTTTTTTTTTTTTTGCAGTACTGGGGATTGAACTTGAACTCTGGGGCATTCTACCTCCGAGCTACACCCCCAGCCCTATTTTTTAATCTTTTTTTTTTTTTTTTTTTCGGTACTGGGGATTGAACTCAGGGGCATTCTACCTCCGAGCTATACCCCCAGCCCTATTTTTTATTCTTTATTTTGAAACCGAGTCTCACTAACTTATGGAGTGCCTCACTAGGTAGCTGAGGCTGGCCACGAACCCGGATCCTCTGGTCTCAGCCTCCCGAATGCTGGGATTACAAGCGTGCGCCACCACGCCCGGCTTTTTAATCTTTATTCTGAAACAGAGTCTCACTAAGTTGCGGAGTGCCTCACTAGGTAGCTGAGGCTGGCCTGGAACCAGGATCCTCTGGTCTCAGCCTCCCCAATGCTGGGATTACAGGCGCGGGCCACCACGCCCGGCTGGCATTCTACTTTCAAGCTATACCCCCAGCCCTTTTTTTTTAAGTGGTACTGCGGACTGAACCCAGGGGCATTCTATCCCCAAGCTACCCACTCCAGCTCTATTTTATTCTTTATTTTGAAAAAGGGTCTAAATAAGTTGCGGAGGGCCTCACTAAGTAGCTGAGGCTAGCCACAAACTCAGATCCTCCAATCTCAGCCTCCAAAGTACTGGTATTACAAGCGTGCACGACCATACTCAACTCCCAGCCCTATTTTTTTTTTTTTTTGCGGTACTGGGAATTGAACTCAGTGGTATTCTACCTCCGAGCTACACCCCCAGCCCTATTTTTTATTCTTTATTTCGAAACCGAGTCTCACTAAGTTGCAGAGTGCCTCACTAGGTAGCTGAGGCTGGCCGTGAACCCGGATCCTCCGGTCTCAGCCTCCGGAATGCTGGGATTATAAGTGTGCGCCACCACTCTCGGCTAGCCCTATTTTTTTTATTCTTTTTTTTTGGCAGTACTGGATATTGAACTCAGGGGCATTCTACCTCCAAGCTATACCCCAGTCCTATTTTTTATTCTTTATTTTTTGAAACAGGGTCTCACTAAGTTGCAGAGAGCCTAAGTAGCTGAGGCTGGCTGGCTTGGAACCCGGATCCTTTGGGATCCCAGCCTCCAAAGTACTGGGATTACAAGTGTGCGCCACCCTGTCCGGCGTCCAGCCCTATTTTTATTCTTTATTTTTTTTTTGCGGTACAGGGATTGAACTCAGGGGCGTTCTATCTCCGAGCTATACCCCAGCCCTATTTTTTATTCTTTATTTTAAAACTGAGTCTCACTAAGTTGCGGAGTGCCTCACTAGGTAGCTGAGGCTGGCCTCTAACCTGGATCCTCTGGTCTCAGCCTCCCGAATGCTGGGATTACAAGCGTGTGCAACCACACCCGGCTTCTATTCTTTATTTTGAAACAGGGTCTCACTAAGTTTCGGAGGGTCTCACTAAGTACATGAGGCTGGCTGAGAACCTGCAATCCTCCTGTTTCTGTCTCTGCCTCCCAAGTACTGGGATTTCAAGCTTGTGCCAACATGCTGGCTCCTTATTCTTTATTTTGAAACTGGGTTTCACTAAATTGTGGCAGGCCCTCACTAGATAGCTGAGGCTAGTCGCAGACCCGCAATCCTCCTGTCTCAGTCTCCCAAGTAGTGGGACACAGGTCTGCGCCACAACGCCTGGCTCTTAGCCCTTTTTACATTTTGAAACACGGTTTAGCTAAGGTGCTAAATCTGGCCTTGAACCTACAATCCTATCTCAATTTCCCATGTACTAGGATTACAGGATTACAGGCATGCACGAATATGCTTGGCTTAAATTTTTTTTTTTTTTTTTTTTGTGGTACTGGGGATTGAACTCAGGGGCATTCTACTTTCGAGGTATACACCTAGCCCTATTATTCATTCTTTATTTTGAAACCAGGTCTCGCTAAGTTGCGGAGTGCCTCACTAGGTAGCTGAGGCTGGCCTCAAACCCGGATCCTCTGGTCTCAGCCTCCCAAATGCTGGGATTAGGAGCATGCACCACCTCACCCGGCCTTTTTTTTTTTTTGTACTGGGCATTGAATTCAGGAGCATTCTACCTCCAAGCTACACCCCCAGTCCTATTTTTTATTCTTTATTTTGAAACCGGGTCTCACTAAGTTGCAGAGTCCCTCACTAGGTAGTTGAGGCTGGCCGTGAACCCGGATCCTCCTATCTCAGCCTCCCAAATGCTGGGATTACAAGGGTGGGCCACCACGCCCGGATCATTTTTTTTATTCTTTATTTTGAAACAGGGTCTCACTAAGTTGCAGAGGGCCTCATTAAGTAGTTGAGGCTGGCCACGAACCTGTGATCCTCTGGTCTCAGCCTCCCAAGTACTAGGATTACAAGCGTGCTCCACCACGCTCACCTTTTTTTTTTTTTTTTTGCGGTACTGGGGATTGAACTCAGATGCATTCTACCTCCGAGCTATACCCCCAGCCCTATTTTTTATTCTTTATTTTGAAACCGAGTCTCACTAAGTTGCGGGGTGTCTCACTAGGTAGCTGAGGCTGACCTCGAACCTGGATCCTCCAGTCTCAGCCTCCCAAATGCTGGGATTACAAGCGTGCGCCACCAAGCCCGGCTCTTTAAGTTTTTTTTTTTAATTTTGATTTTTTTTTTTGGGGGGGGTGGTATTAGGAATTGAACACAGGTGCACTTTACCACTAAGCTACATCCCAGCCATTTTTATTTTGAGATAGGATCTTGCTAATTTACCCAGGCTAGCCTCAAATTTGCAATCCTCTTGCCTCAGTCTCCTGAGTTGAATTACAGGAATGCGCTTGTGCCTGGCTATTATTTATTAGGCATGGTGGACTGGGAAGAAATGAGAAAAGAAAGACTTTACATTCATACTTCTTCCTACTCCTAGTGAAGCAGCAGCTTTTCTGTCACAGGATTCTATTGCCCACAACTGGCTCCACATTCAGCATTCATATTCTTGGGGTGGCCCTCTCTCAATGAAGGAGATACATTACCATGTACTAACCCGAACCCAAATGCAACGAGAGACGCAGAGTTCCAAATGCGGCTGTTCTCACCTCCCAGTCCAGGTAATCACTGGCATCCTCAAAGTTAGTAAGGAGGGAGACAGAGCAGAAAAGTTTAGGCAGCTCCTCTCGGGTCAGGGGGGGAAATCGGCTGTCCTTAAGTGCACTAGAGGAGGACAGAAAACATAAGTGAGGCTGCTCCAAGTCGAGAGCCAACGTCACATGCCACAGAGCCCTACATAGCTCTTAGCCCTGAGATATGCATCAACTTTGTAGTGTGTGGTTTGTTTTTTTTTACTGGAGAATGAACCCAGAGGAATTCTACCTCGGAGCTACACCCCTATTCTGAAACATGGTATTGCTAAATTCTTCAGGGTCTCGCTAAATTGCTGTAACTGGTCTTAAACTTGGAATCCTCCTGTCTCCGCCTCCCAAAAACTGGGATTACAGGCATGTATCACTGCACCTGGCAACACTGACATGTTAGTATTAACTGTCTACAGAGGAACTGAAAAATCACTCAACAGTTTAAATCTTTACATTTCCTGATTACTAAAAAGGGAAACTCAAAATAATGTACACTTAGAAGCAAGGAAGTCTGGCAGTTTCCTTTCTTTTCTTTTTTTTTTTTTTGCAGTACTGGGGATTGAACTCAGGGGCATTCTACCTCCGAGCTATACCCCCAGCCCTATTTTTTAGTCTTTATTTTGAAACAGGGTCTCATTAAGTGCGGAGTGCTTCACTAGGTAGCTGAGGCTGGCCGCGAACCTGGATCCTCCGGTCTCAGCCTCCCAAATGCTGGGATTACAAGCGAGCGCCACCACACCCGGCTCTTTAAGTTTTTTTTTTTTTAATTTTGATTTTTTGGGGGGGAGGGGGGTGGTATTAGGAATTGAACACAGGTGCACTTTACCTTCCAAATGCTGGGATTACAAGTGTGCGCCACCACGTCTGGCAGTTTCTGATTCAAGCCAATTCATGTACAGTTCTTAATGCCTGGTGCCATTACCTGGTTAACGTGTATTCCCTGAGTCCTGAATGAAGATTCATGGCTGAGAAGGTCCCGATGCAGCCACGAAGCCGCTTGTCCCGCCCTGTCTTCCAGGTCACAAAGAGCGGACTAAAAAAATCAAAACACAAAACAGTCTCCAGACCCAAATTAATCATGGGTAATGTTCATGCCCAAAAGGATTTTTTTTTTTTTTTTTTGTGGCACTAGGGATTGAATCTAGGAGCATTCTGTCTCTGAGCTACATCCCCTGCCCTATTTTGTTTTTTATTTTGAAACGGGGTCTCACTAAAAGTTGCACAGTGTCTCACTATGTTGCTGAAGCTGTCCTTGAAACCTATGGTCCTCCTGTCTCAGCCTCCAAGTACTAAGATTACAGGTGTGCACCATGGCACCTGGCTCCAGGATTTTCTAAATTGCCAGATACCTGAAGAACTCTGCCTTTCTGGAATTTGCTTAGCCCTCAATAGAAACACAGGAAAACTTCTCAAGGCCAAGAAGCAAGGTGCTATGCATAGCCTTCCTCTGCTCCACACTGACACTTCAGCTTACCTATACACTGCAGTTTTGGGCTATTATCCTTTTCCTTCCCCAGCACTCAACTTTTCCTTCAATTCCTGTGTGTGTGTGTGTGTGTGTGTGTGTGTGTGTGTGTGTGTGTGTTTTATACTGGGGATTGAACCCAGGGGCATTCTACCTCTGAGTTACACCTCTAGTCCTTTTTTTATTTTTTGTTTTGAAACAAGGTCTTGCCAGGTTACTGAGAGTCTCACTATGTTGCTGAGGCTGTTCTCAAACCTGAGATCTTCCTGTCTCAGACCCAAGAACTAGGATTATAGTGGTGTGTCACCATACCCGGGTTCCTCACTTTTACTCTATTTTTTTTCCTTTTCTTGTGGCACTGGGAATTAAACCCAGGGGCATTCTATCTCCAAGTGACAGCCCCAGCCCAATTTTATTTTTATTTTGAAACAGGGTCTTGCTAGGTTAATGAGTCTCACTACTTGCTGAAGCTGTCCTCGAACCTGAGATCCTATCTCAGTCTCTCAAGTACTGGGATTACAGGTGTGCGGCACAGGTGTTAGCAGAAGTTGTCATTTCTATACCTAGATCAAAGTCATAATTCATTAAGCTACATCAGATTGGTGGTGACAAAGTTTTAAGAAAGAAGTCCAGGGCTGTCCCCTCTTCCTGAAATCCCTCTATACTCCTAACATTCTTTTTTTTTTTTTTGTGGTACTGGGGATTGAACTCAGAGGCATTCTACTTCTGAGCTATACCCCAGCCCTATTTTTTATTCTTTATTTTGAAACCGAGTCTCACTAAGTTGCGGAGGGCCTCACTAGGTAGCTGAGGCTGGCCGCGAACCCGGATCATCCGGTCTCAGCCTCCCAAATGCTGGGATTACAAGCGTGCGCCACCACGCCTGGCTCCTAACATTCTTAACTGTTAAGATTCTGTGTGTGTGTGTGTATGTGCACGCGCACACTATTGGGCTTGAACCCAGGGACATTCTACATCTCAGTTACATCCCCAGCCTTATTCTATTTTTTGTACTTTGAAACAGGGTCTCATTAAGTTGCCGAGGGACTCACTAAGTAGCTAAGGCTGGCCTCAAACCTGTGAGCCTCCTGTCTCAGCCTCCTTACAGGCGTGAGACACCACATCCAGCAAGATTTTTTTGTGTGTGTGTGATACTGGGAATTGAACCCAGAAGCATTCTACCTCCAAGCTGCACCCCCAACCTTATTATTATTATTTTTTAAACAGAGTCTCACTAAGTTGTAGAGACTGGCTTTGAACCTGCGATCCTCCTGTCTCAGCCTCCCAAGTACTAAAATGATAGGCGCCCACAAGCCACCAAGCCCAGTTAACTCTTAGATTGAGTTAATCACTTCTTACAGGCAACTTGAAAGTTCAAAGTTATCTACTTCTTTGATCATGGCTACAAAGGCTCCCAGCAGCTCTTCCCTACCCAACATTTCCTTCCAATAAAGCACCTGGACAGTACTAGCCAAAGCTATTACACGCAAACCTATGCAAAACCCCAAGACTTCTACTGCCCACAGAATGAAAACACAAAGCCTACAGCCCTGAATACTACAACCTACATCCTGCCCACAAGGCTGCCATCCACTCTTCAAACCCAAATCTTTCCTATACAGGCCACCTGACCTCACCCAGACTCACAATCTCTACCTGGTCAGTTGGGAGTTTTCTGATCAGTCTTCCATGGCAGAACTTCCCTGGTCAGCTGTGCTGACTTTTCTCCATATTTTTTCACCTCAGACACACACAGGGGTATACTTCTCTCCAATCTGGCTGTGTGTGACTTGCCAGCTCAGTGATAAGTCTCCCAAGGGCAAGACCTTTTCTTTATACCCCCAACTGCTTGTTCAGAGATTTACACAGCTTCAGCATGGCATCAAAGATTGAGGAATAAGTCAGGCATGGTGGCACATGTCTGTAATCCTAGTACTTGGGAGGCTGAGATAAGTGGATTGCAGGTTCAAGGACAGCCTTAGCAGTTGTGAGACTCTCATCAAACTAGCAAGAACCTGTTTTAAAAATAAGTCAGAGCTGGGCGTGGTGGCGCATGCTTGTAATCCCAGCATTTGGGAGGCTGAGACTGGAGGATCCGGGTTCGAGGCCAGCCTCAGCTGCTGAGTGAGGCCCTCAGCAACTTAGTGAGACCCTGTTTCAAAATAAAGAAAAAATAGGGCTGGGGGTGTAGCTTGGAGGTAGAATGCCCCTGAGTTCAATCCCCAGTACCACCAAAAAAAAAAAAAGTCAGAGCCGGGCGTGGTGGCGCATGCTTGTAATCCCAGCATTTGGGATGCTGAGACCGGAGGATCCGAGTTTGAGGCTAGCCTTAGCTACCTAGTGAGGCAATCCGCAACTTAGACGCTGTTTCCAAACAAAGAATAAAAAATAGGGCTGGGGGTATAGCTCGGAGGTAGAATGCCCCTGAGTTCAACCCCCAGTACCACAAAAAAAAAAAAAAAAAAAAAAAAAAGTCAGGCATGGTGGCTCATCCTTGTAATCCCAGTACTTGGGAGGCTGAAACAGGAGGATTGCAGGTTTGTGGCCAGCCTCAGCTACTTAGTGAGGTCCTCCGCAACTTAGTAACACCTTGTTTCAAAATAAGGGTGAGACGGAAAATCCAGGT
>PVLC010034051.1:0-17142 GCA_004027655.1 Graphiurus murinus | reverse complement strand
AAGGGGAGACTGTGGAGGGAGATGGGGGAAAACTCATCCAGTGCTGTGTGCATGTATGTCACTCTCACTGTGAATTGCATTATGATGTGAGAGTATAAGACTATTATGCATCAATAAAAGTACAAAAAACTGAATCACCAAAAAATAAAAAATTGTTCTAACAAAGAAAAGTCCAGTAGTAGATGGCTTAACTTTTGAGTTTTACCAATTGTTTGTGTATGTGTACGGGGGGGGGGGTGGACGGTCTGGGGATGGAACTCAGGGGTCATTCTACCTCTGAGTTGTACACCCAGCCCTTTTAATTTTTTATTTTGAAAAAAGTCTAAGTTTCTGAGGCTCTCACTAAATTGCTGAGGCTGGCCTCAAACTTGTAATCCTCTTGTCTCAGTTTCCCAAGTAGAAGAATTGCAGGCACACACCATCACGCTCAGCCCCAATCTCTGCTTTTTACTGAAGAGTTTAATCTATATATTTAATGTAATTTCTAATAAGGAAGTGCTTCCTTCTGCCATTTTTCATTTGCTTTCTATTTGGATTATTTATTTTTATTCTTTAATTCATGCATTACTTTAATTTCTCTGTGTATGGACCATACTTTCTTATAATTTGTACTCATCTGTTTTTTAAATTGAAAACCAGACATCTTGAATATTATATGAAGACTCTGGAAATCAGAATCTCCATCATTTTTAGTTTTTTTTTTTTTTTTGGCGGTACTAGGGGTTGAACCCAGGGGTATTCTACCTCTAAGCCACACCCCCAGTCCTCTTTTGTATTCTTTATTTTGAAACAGGGTCTCACTAAGTGGTGGAGAGCCTCACTAAGTAGCTGAGGCTGGCTGCGAACCCAGATCCTCCTGTCTCAGCCTCTCATGTACTGGGATTACAAGTGTGCACCACCATGCCCGGCTTGGATTTTTGTCATTTTTGACCACTGAAATCATGTTCTGTTATCTCAGTAGTTAGCTAATGATTTGAGACAGATTTCCTTAAACATTTGGAAACAACAGAAATCTCCCTATTGTTGAAGAGGGGTCTTGTTTTTTGTTGAGGTACACCTTCAGTACTCAACCAAGTAGTTCTCCATGAGTGTTATTTTGCTCATGATGTTTTGAGCTATTCCAAAGGTTTTTATTACATTTGTGTTTGATATTATGTTACAAATTTATGCTATTCTCAAATTAATCTTTTCTCTTATTTGCTTCCATATTTTTGAATCAGTGAAAAAATTTCTCCTCCAATTCTAGGGCAATTTATATTTTCTTAAGGTATTTGTGTAGCTTTATGATTCACATTTACAACTCTAATCTATTTGAATTTTAGGTGTGTGGTGTGGGAAATGCATTCAATTTTATCTTTTAAATCTGTCTTTGCAGTTACCCTCTCGGCACTTACTTCTCTCTCTGACTTGTGGTGCCTCCTTATCTAAATTTCCATGTGCAGTCTGGTCTATGTCTCAGTTTTCTATTTTGTTCCATTGGTTTCCCTAGTCATGCACCAATACCACACTGTTTCTAATTGCAGAGCTTTTAATATATATCAACTAGTCCCTGGTACTCCCCATATTTTTTAAAGTTTTCTTCTGGCTGTTCTTTTTAATAATTTTATTGGTGCATTGTAAGTATACATTATAGAGAGAGTCGTGCATGCACGTAGCAGTTGCTTATTTCCCTCCAGATCCCACCCAGCTTCTCCCTTCCCTAATTGTACATGCCCGTGGTAGTGTTCCCTTCACAAATGAACATAACATTGTTTGATCTGTTTCTTTCCTCAGGCCTCCTTTTCCCCCTTCCTCTTCCTCTGTCTTCCCATTTCCTTCCACTATTCTATTGGTCTCTCTCTTCTTTGTCTGAAGTCCCCCCCCCCCCGTTTTTTCCCCTATTTTTTCTCTGGTTTCCATATATGGGAACAAACATATGACCCTTAACTTTCTGAGACCGGCTGATCTCAGCATAATGTTCATAAGTTCCACTCATTTTCCTACAAATAACATAACTTTGTTCTTCTTTATGGCTGAGTAGAACTCCATTGTGTGTATATACCATATTTTCTTTATCTATTCATCTGTTGATGGGCACCTGGGTTGGTTCCATAATTTGGCAGTTGTAAATTGTGTTGCTATAAACATGTTTTTTTTTTTTTTTGCCTATTCTTACTTGTTTATTCTTTCAAGTGATCCTTGTAATAAACTTGTTTTTGCCAGAAACATTTTTTGATGATATGAGATTTTGTTATATAAATTGCCTTCATGAGAACTGGTACACAAAAACATGGTATGCCTTTGTATTCCTTAAGCGTGCATTTGGGACTTTAAGGAATGTTTTCCTCATACAAATTTTGAGCCTTTCTTAATAAGTTTATACCTACATATTTTATTCTACATTTTTATGTCACAGAGGGGGCATTTTTCCATTCAAACCATTTTTCATTTATATATATGAAACCTATTATTATTATTTTCGGTACTGGGGATTGAACTCAGGGACGTTTTACCTTCAAGCTATACCCCCAGCCCTATTTTTTATTCTTTATTTTGAAACCAGGTCTCACTAAGTTGCGGAGTGCCTCACTAGATAGCTGAGGCTGTATGCAAACCCGGATCCTCCGGTCTCAGCCTCCCAAATGCTGGGATTACAAGTGTGCGCCACCATGCCCAGCTCTGAAACCTATTATTTTTATAATCTGCTATTTTAATATTATTTTGGGTAGTTTTCCCATAGGTTCTTTTGAGTTTTCCAGATATAAAATAAATCAGCTACTGAGATATCATATTTTGGTGGCTTTGAAAAGGCCACCAGGTCTGTAAAACTCCATGATAATAAAGTTCTGGATGTTAGAATTCAGTAATGGGATCCATTAACCAACTTATTCCCTCATATATTTTAGCATTTCCTCTGAAGTGACTCTGATTTTAGGCCTGAATCAGTCTTTTAAAAAGAGAATTGAGAACATGACATTATCATGACTGTCTTAGTCTGTTTTGGCTGCAATACTAAATACTCTACTATATCCTTGAATATATTTTACCCAGTGCGGTCACCGGTAAGTTATGTAGTGTTTTTGAAACTGACATCAAACCTTTCACCTATCATTTGCGGAAGCTCAGATAATTCCTTAAACTTTTTCAACACTCTTTGCTCTTTTTTTTTTTTTTCATGGTGCTAGGGTTTGAACCCAGGGCCTCATGTCCATGTCAGACAAGTGCTCTACCACTGAAATAAACCTCCAGCCCCGCTTTGCTTTTTAAATGCAACTTTGTGCCCTATTACTGCTCTTTATCCTCACAGTCATCCCATGGTGCTGGGTGGTAGATTCCTCTCCCATTCTAATTTCCAAGAAAACAGGGGTACCTAGTCAACTGGCTTAGGGAGAAGCAGGAATTAGAACACCTGTTTTCTAAGTCTTAGTGCACATTCTTCCCAAGATACTCAAATGCCTGCAAATGCTCCTGCTTCTCTTCGGGCCTGTTTCTTACCTGTCCTCAGAGGCTTTGAGAGGCAGCGTTCAGCTCAGCATCCCCTATTATAATATGGCTCGTATGCATGACTCCCGGGATTTTGTTCCCTTCCGGCTTCCCCTTCAGCAGGTTAAATAGCCCTCATTCTGCTCCTCGTAGAGTTGATCATCCAACTCTTTTGTCAGTTTTAACAAAGAAGTTATGACTCTTGGGTTCCTGCTCAGCAGAGCTCTTCCTCATTATTTTGTAACCTTTATCCCTCCTTCCAGGGAGAGTTAAATAAAGCCTGTGGATTTTTGATATGAATGTCTGGCAGGCTCAGGCCGCGCTGAAAGGCTTGCAGTGGGGTTTGCTGATGAAAGCCTCAGGCCAACCACCGAGTCTCATTCATGGCAAACGCAAGGCCGTGGCCCCTGGGCTCCCGCCCAGACCGGCACGCGGGAGTGGGGCCACGTGCAGGTCTAAATTCCAGAGCAGGTCCCATTTTGGCAGAAGGAGATACACTGTAATGAGGACGGAGATGAGAAAGCACTGGCTAATTACTTCAGGTGAACAGTTCTTTTCTGAAGTGGCGCTGCTCATGTGTAAAAATTACCCCGACCCAGAATTTCAACATTGTCCCTGAGCCAGCCTGAAAATTGGAGAAATTAAATGCCATAAAATATGAGCAATAAAAAGGAAAATAAGCCTCGAGAGTTAATAGCCACGCAGTGTTCTGGATGTTAAAGCATGTCAAGCATGCTTCGGTGGCTTTTAAAAGCCACACCAGATGCCACTTCTCTAGCTGCTCCTCTCTGCACCCACGAAAAAGGGGCCAGATTTGGATGTCAGCCAGCTTCCTTGTGTGTTCTCTTTCTGGGAGTGAAACGTGGCTGATATTGCTGTCCTTCAGGGGATATCGGTCCATGACTCAGAGAAATGGGTTCATGTCAGCTGCTCAGGGGAAAGCCTGTGTGTGTCTCCATGAGCATCTTCTCCTCTGTGGATGAGCAAAGGGCTCTACTGCCGAGCCCGGCCCTGCTCTCAGCTTCCCTGGTTCTTCAGTCACGAAGCCCTTTAGAAATGGGAGAACTACTTGCTCCTGAAAGGAAGTCCCTCCTGAAGGCCAGCATCATCCAGGCCAAGAGTAGGAGGGTTTTCAGGAGGCTCTTTTGCAAAAGCATGTTTCTTGTTGTAGAGTGAGGAACCAAGACTGATGGAGCCTGAGACTTCATTCTTTGTTTGTAAAGGATTTGGACAGTGAATAAAGAGAACTTTCCAAAAGGGATAAATGTGGTGAATGAAAGAGTCAAGTGTGAATGGTGGAGTTGAGTGAGGACCAGGAGTCTGCCCCCTCTGGCCCAAGGTGGGTTGATTTGAGGTCAGCTGGGCATGATTGGAGAGGTCCCCGACAGCATGGCAAGGTGGGTGTGGCCTCTGCTTCCTCCTGAGCAGGGGAGGAATGTGGCATTTCAGAAAGAGTGTGATGATGATGTGGCACGTGATCTGAGAGGGACAGAGGATGACACCAACATGCGTTATGAAAGGAATTTGATCTGACATTTGATAAAAGAAAGATGTGGTGTAGTAGAGAAAATATTATTAATCTGGGAATGAAAAGACCTTAGTTTGAATTCTTTTTTTTTTTGGTGGTGGTGCTAGAGATTAAACCTAGGGGCATTCTACCTCTGAGATACACCTCCAGCCCCCTTTTGTTTTTTAATTTTAAAACAGGGTCTTGTGAGGGTGCTGAGAGTCTTGCTAAATTGCTGAGGCTGGTTTCAAACCTGTGATCTTCCTGTCTCAGCCTCCCAAGTACAGGCATGGGATTACAGGCATGCACCACCCCCTCCCCCCCGCCTCAGCTCCTTAGTTTGAATTGTTCTGCCTTTCACTGTCTGAATTTCTTTAAGAAATCCTTCCTTGATCCTCTCACAGTTGCAAGAAGGATTTGGTCTATGCGTTGGTTTTCTCCTGCAGACATGCTTATTTTGATTGATAAAAAAGCTTTAGTTTTCCACAGTCCCCAACACTCCCTGTTGTCTCAGACTTAGCTTCACACTTTTATTTTATTTTATTTTATTTGTGGTACTGGGGATTGAACTCAGGAGCATTCTACCTCCAAGCTATACCCCCACCCCTATTGTTTATTCTTTATTTTGAAACAGGGTCTCACTAAGTAGCTAAGGTTGGCCACGGACCTGGATCCTCTGGTCTCAGCTTCCCAAATGCTGGGATTACAAGCATGCGCCACCACACCTGCCCAGCTTCACACTTTTATATCACCAGCCTAGCTTCTTGAGGGGTATAATCTCTGGTAGAAATCTGGTTAAAATAAATGTATTTATGATTGGATTCTTTACTGTTGCCCACTACAGATTACAAGTTAGTAGTTACATTCTTTCAGCAGAATGTTAAGGGCAAACTAGTAATTAACAATTACTAGTTAATGATATTCAAGTATGCTAACATATACCCTCTTCTCCCTACTCATTTTTTTCTATCTTCTATAAAAATTTGCAGTGGCTAGAAATTGCTAGAGTTTGAATTTGACCGTCCCCATTCAGCCGTGTGTTAAAGGTTCATTTCCCAAGGTGATGCTATAGGGAGGTGGTGGCAAAAATGTACAAGGTGAGGCGTCATGAGGAATCCTTAGGTCACTGGGGATATACCCTTGAAGGAGACTCTGGGGCCCCAGTCCTTTCTCTTTCTCTTTATTTCCTGGCCATGAGGTAACTGGTTTTATTCAGCCACATGCTCCCAGCATGATGTGGGGCCTCACCATGGCCCAAAGCAACAAGGCCAGCCAAGCATGGATGGAAACCTTCAAAACTGTGAATCAAAAGAAAATTTTGCTCCTTAAAAGTTAATTACCTCAGGTAGTTTGTTATAGTAATGGAAAGCTGAGTAACATGGAAAGCATGTTTGGGGAATTGTTATAGAGTCAGATTTAATTTCACCTATACTTTCTCTGTTCCAATTTAGGCCTTTCATATATTTAGAGTCACAAGTGCATAAGAGTCTGGGTTTGAAAGGAAAGTGGTTCTGGCCACTTTTATTAGTTTTGAGAGTGCCTTGGGGATTATGAAGAAGGGAGATGAGATTTAAAAGCAGAGCAAGGGCAGGAGGAATCCCTGTGATAATCAGGCTCAGCACCTTCAATTTGCAGAGGGGAACTGAGCCCAAAACAGGCACCTTTATTTTGCAGAGGGGACAACTAAGCATAAGTGGCCTGCTTAGGGTCCCACCTCCAGGACTAGAGCCCAGGACTCCCTCTGTTGTGCTCCTTCATAGCATCTCTGGCTCAGCCACTCCCAAGAGGCTGCATTATGCTTAGGACTTGGCTTAAGACATTCATATAAAGCTAATTAAATATTTTAGATCGAACATCCATTCTGCATTGCTAGAATTACATTTTTAAAATGAGGGTAACGATGTGTTCTTGCAGAACTAAGAGTCTATAGACTTAAGTTTATTTCCCCAGAAGATTTAAGAGTTGAGTCACAGAAACCAGATGATTAAAAAGATGTGAAGATTAATTCAATTATCACAGAATTCCAAGTATTTAATCACATTTTGAGATAATCATTTAGTTATGGCAAACACTTTTTGCTTCCACGTTCCTTTCTTTATTTTATTTGGTATGGATTATTTTATTGCTCCCAAGGGGCTATAACTTTAAAATGAACTAAAAATGTTACGTTGCATTTTCTTTTATAACATGGAATTCAATTATATTGCCTTTAATTCACAGAAGGGTTCATTTAAAGACTAGATTTTAAAGTTTTTACTAGACTTTCCTGTTACTAGAAACAGAGCTTTTCTTTTTCTTTCCCTTTTCTCTTCCTCTTCCTTTTCCTCTCTTTCTCTTAAAGTAAACCCTTCCCCATTCTCTCCTGCTTGCAAGTGTACAAAGTTATAGCATGTTAGAGTTGAGGAGAAGCTGTTGAGATTCATTGTTTTAGGGGTTCCTGATCTAGGTGAAGTCCTAGGGGAACTGGAAATTAGGCACAAAAATCTGTGTTTGTGTGCATTTCTCTAGGCTTCATCAGATTCTCAGAGGGGTCCTAGACAACAAAGATTAAATGAGTCACTAATGAGAAAAACAATGCCTTGATATGCACACAATGAAATTCTATTCAGCCACGAACAAGAACAAAATTATGTCATTTGCAGAGAAATGGATAGACCTGGGGAACATTATGCTAAGTGAGATCAGTCAGTCACAGAAAGTGAGAGGTCATATATTTTCCCTCCCATGTGGAAGCTAGGGAGAAATTGAGTTATGGGAAGGACTCTACACAAAGGAGGAGAACCCCTAGTGGAGTGAGGGAGGGGACTTGATGAAGGGAGACTTGAGGAGGGAAACACTTCAATGGACATGGTATACACACACAAATTTAACAATGCCAATCACAATGCCATGTGTGGGGAGGGGGAGGGAGTGGGTGGGAGCTGGGGGAGGCTCACCAAGCGCTGTGTGCACGTATGCGTCCATCACCTTGAACTTCATCATGATGTACGATTACAATGCACCAATAAAAAAAATGCCCCTGGAAGTCAAATAGCTCATTGAGTGAGTTATTTAGTGGCAGAACTAGGAACAGAAGCTGGGTCTCTTGGCTTCCAGTACAAGACTTGCTCTGCTACACCAAGAAAGCAGCCTCAGTTGGCATTTTAATGGAATACATTATATACAGTTGTTATGTCTTCTTAAATTCATATTCTAAAGTATTTAAAAATTACTAATAAAATCAGATCAATTAGAACAACTAACATAGGCCAAATTGCTTTCTAAATTCTACGTGTTCTAATTCCTTTGATATAAAATTTCCTGTGCTCTCATGCTAAGTGAGACCAGCCAGTAAGAACCTCAGAAAGTAGAGGGTTGTATGTTGTCTCGTATGTGGAAGCGGGAGAGAAAACAGGAAACAAAAGGGACTTCAGATAAAGCAGGAGCAAGAACAGCAGAACAGTGGGAGGGAACTGGGGTAGGTAGATGGGGAGATGAGGAGGGGAGAAAGGAGGCTTGATGAAGGAGATAGTGCAAATAATGCTACGTCCTTAAATGACTATCACTAATATGAATGGGGAGGGTGGAGGGGAGTGGGATCAGCGCTGTGTGCATGTATGTTTTTAGCTCTTTGAACCTCACTATGATGTATAATTATAACATACCAATAAAAGTGTATTAAAAATTTTCACACTGAATATCTCTGGTGTCATATACTTAAATACAAATCATGCATGAGAGAGACAGAGATCAAGAGCTCGTGTGTGTTAGGATGGGTAGTAAGAAAGGTAAAGACTAGCAATAGCTTCTTAACTAGTAAGACTAGTCTCCTTCCTCATGCAGGGGGTACTCTCTGTTGAGGATTTCTTGAGATTCCCACACGATCAATTCTGCTACTTATTTCTCTTCCATTCAAGAATGTGTACCAGGAGGCAAGGGAGAATGATGTCATCGAAAAGGACAACACCCCTGGCAACTGCCTGTGAAGCGGTAGGATGCTGGACACCACTCCAAGAGCCAAGTGGTGCACTGTGGCATGGTGTGCCCCTCGTAAAGCCAAGCACCGCCATGCCACAGTGAACCACTCTGCCGGTGTCACTAAAGCCAGGAGGTAGTGTTGTCCCCGGTACTCCCTGTGGACACCACCTCCAATACTCTTCATGGACTCTGTCCCCTCTCTGAGTGTTGTGAGCCCTCCCTGTGGGCTGTGTGCCCAGGCAGGACCTTTCTTTCTGGTTTCCACACTTTATCTTAGCAGTTTCATCAAGCAGTAGAGATTTCTAGCTTCATTGTGCACATTAATGCAAATTGTCTCCTTTTCAGACACAAATATCAGCTCCTTCCAAACGCGCTGATCAAGTCCAGCTCATCGATTGGCAGCGAGCACGAGTGCACTTTAAATCTCTGAGCCCTGGTGCAGCCTTCTGCATGCACACAGGGAGGGGCTTTTGTTTTTTCTAATGGTGATAAAGATGATGGTCGAACCCTTTTTCCCTCACACTCTGACAGGATAGACATGAATCATGCCCAGGTGGTTTAATCGTACCTGTCACAATGGAGGCTATACTTCTTTGGATTCTGTTTTATTAGCAATACAGATCTATGACACCTCAGGTTGCTCAGCTGGCCAAATAGTTTGACATTTCTTTCCCAAAAAGACAAAAATAAAAAAGAAAGAAAATAAAGGAAAGGAAGGAAGAAGAAGAAGCTAAGTCCATGGTAAAGCTGTTTGAAACCCTGGACCAGGCGGTGCTGGTGCTTGCTGTTTGGGAGGAAGGCAGGAGCCAAGGGGCCAGGGCAGAGTGGCAGAGGGGAGGCTGTCTCTGCAGGCTGGACTGCTGACCAGGATCTGAAGACTCTTAGGTGGACTCCAGGGAGGACAGTGAGTTTACATTTGCTTTAGGGCAAAGGCTGGATTTTTCTTGCTTTGGGTCCCTGCTAAGCATACATAGACTTCCGAGTAACTAGACCTCGGTGATGATGTCTTGGGTGGCCTTGATGCTGACTGGTCCTCAACTTCCCCCTTTCTCTTGGCAATCATATCAAGTGATGTTGTTGGTGTGTTCCTTTCCCACTGGGTTTGTCATCCCTCTCAAGGCTTTCAGGGGAAGGTAGTGATTTTTTGCAAGATTAAGATCTTGCTTCAGAATATACAAAGCAGTTGCTATTGGAAGTAGAAACAGAATCTGAATAACATCAATAATGAGGATTACTTTTTTTGTTGTTTTTATGGTACTGGGGACTGAAACCAGAGGCATTCTACCTTTGAGTTATACCTTCAGCCTATTTTTTTTGGTTTTGAAACAGGGTCTTACTAGGTTGCTGAGAGTCTTGCTAAGTTGTAGAGGCTATCCTCCTGTTTCAGCCTGCCAAGTACTGGGATTACAAGTGTGTACCACCATGCCTGGCTATAAGGGTTACTTTGAAATCTCTATCAAGGTGATTAGAGAATTAATAATTCTTATATGTATGTGTATATATATTATATATAATTATATAAAATACATAAATATATCTACTTTCATATATGTATATGAAATTAGGTTTGTAAAAATAAAAATAAACTTTTCTAGCATCCATGGAAATTAAGATTGCTTCCAATATATCTAAAAGAAAATAAATTTTTCAGAAACTACAAATTAATAAAACAGAAACCCTAATCATTTATAGGAGTTATAAAACACTTCCTCAAAGAGCTTTGAGTCAAGGTGGAAATAAAAATTATAATTGCAGATGGAGTAAATAGGCATCATCCCAGAGCCCTATTATAATTAGAATGTCCAGCCTACGGAATTAGGATATCTTTCCTCTTATGACATATAAGAAGAAAACATATTCTTAGGTTTCTAAATATATCTACTAACTTTACAAGTAACTCCAATTAATTATAAGAAAATTACTTCTTTCAATATGAAAACAGAGTAAACCAAAATGTAATTCCCCAAACAAAAGCAAAAGCAAAAGCAAACAACAATAACAACAGCAAGCCACACACAAAACACCTACCCAACCAGACAAAAAGAAAAAAACAGGACAAAACAAGACACCATCACCCTCAGTGTCTTACTCACTTACAAGACCTGCCCGGATTACTGCATTTGGGTTTTCAAGTCCTTGATAAAGGCTGAGTTTAAGAACTTAGGAAGATCCTTAGTATTGTCTTGGGATAAATGCTATTACACAGGAGTTTGCACTCACTGAGTGGGCTCGGGCAGGGCTTGGGGCCATTTCTTACAGTGTGAGATAAATTCAGATGACACATTGGAAAGGCTGCAGTGAGGCTCTGCCAACATTCTCATGAAGGGTCCTCATTCAATTTTCATTGAGAGGAGAGTTAGCTATATCTTCCCAAAGCCAAATAGACAGAAAGAAGATTAAGCAATGATTGATAGTAGTTACAGGTTTATTGGAATGGCTTAAATATGATTTCCTATAGGCATTGGTATTCTGAGATTTCTAAATTTGCTTTCTAGGTATTTGCATTCATTCATTTATACTTGCCTTGTTCTAAAAAGGATCTGAGGCAGTTACTGAGGCCACGACATACCAGTGGATGGGGAATGGTCCGCTCCAGGGGCAAGCAGAGGAGAAGTTTAAGATCAATAATAAAACTGACTAAAAGTCAATCTGCCTTTTCTTATTACTACCACTGGCAACTCTAAAAAAATGTCAGTGATAAAATATTTCTCCCTGCCAAGATGGACCACTCCACCGTTTATTTTAAATACAAACAGTATTCATATATTTAAAATAGGTGTTTGAATTTATTTTAAATCATGCTTCAAAATTGTGCATCATTTCATATAAATTGGAATGGAATTTAGCTACTAGCAATGCTTCATTGTAATAAGAATTTATTTTCAGTGAAAATTTATGATATACCTAAACAATAACGAGCTGCATTTCCATGGGGCTCAGCAGGTGACTGGCTTGGATGAGTCGCCTGGGTAAGCTGCCTTTCTCTTCAGACCACTGATCAGCCATCACCCTTATTAGTCTACTCTCAGTTGCTCAGTTTAAAGTTGAGGATGTTGGAAAAAACAAAGTTTTTGGCATGTGCTAGTGTTGCAAGCCCACATTTAAAAAAAAAAATGACAGGAAATATCACCTTTATTCTGTAAACAATTGTCATGCATATCTAGTGATTAGCAAAATGGAAACTGGTGCTGCATTTAGACTCTTAAGAACTGTTGGATAAATCTTTTCCTGAAATGGTGTTTCTACAGCTCATACCTGTATGCATTTAGTTCACCTTAAGTTAGTCCTCAAGCCAATTCCACCTATCTTCTCACTGTTTCTTTCTCATCAGGTTGAGATCTTTATCCTCCTCTGCAGTAAACCAACATTGTCCTCTATTTGATGTACTATTTGCTCACTGGCTACTTGTGCTCTGTCCTCCCAAGGGGGGAAGGGTCTGCAAAATGAAAACCTTTCACCCCTTGGTGTCTTACTGTTTTTCTAAAGTTAGAAATCAAGTTTCAGGAAGGCAGTCACTTGATGTGGAAATACAGGGGCCCCTTAACATCAAGGGTTTGAACTGAATGGCTCCAGTTCTATGTATGTTATTTTTGTTGAGATTTGTGACAATTTGATAAAACTTGCAGACGAACTACATAGCCTAGAAATATAGAAAACACTAAGAAAAAGTTAGTATGTCATGAATGCATAAAATATATGTGGATAAATCAATTTTTATGATTTAATGCTATAAAATATGCACGAATTTATTATAAAAAGTTGAAGTTGGAATTTATCAAAATTTATGCACACAAACAGATTATTCATGGTGACATTTGCAGGCAAGAGCAGTGTAAACAAATGTAAAGATGCAATACTAAATCATAACTGCATAAAAATGACTGCCACGGTACTGTACTAATAGTCTTGTTGCCACCTTCTGTTGCTACTGCAGTGGAGGTGTGTGTGGCTGCCCCCAGACTCATCCCTCTCAGTGCTGCCTGTTGGGCTTATCTTGCCTGCCACAGGTGAGGGCTTTTGGCATCTGAACCCAGTTATCAATGCACAACCTGTACAAATTGTTCAAAAGGGCTTTGGAAATCATGAAACAGAAACGCTGTTAGAACAACACATCTAAGAAAGGAGATAGACAGGCCCACAATCTCCTATTTCACAGAATTCCCTGTGTCCTTCCTTATCTTTTGAGAGGAAAAGAAGGCATTTATAAAGCAGTCACTTTCTACCTGGCAGAGGATTGACTTTGACAGGTTTTAGCAGGACCAGAAAAGACTTGCCTTGGGGTATAGAAAATGCCGATTGTCTGGAGGAGAAACAGGTGTAAAGGCTTTTAAACAACTCCTTAGGGGGTAACTATGAATGTGACTTGGTATCTCTAATATATTCTTGCAGACATATTCAAATCCACAATAGATTTTCTTTGGTTATCTCTTTTCTTAATGCTTATGTCAGAGCCCTTGAAAAATTGGTTCCCCAGGGTTAGCACACAGCCAAATATTTAAGCAAATGGTACAGTAGGGGTTGTACGAAAACTATTTAACAACTGGCAGTACAAGCATCAACCAGTCAAATAGTCTCAATGAATCAATACAGAGGCACATGTCTGGCACAGCTGTATCCGTGCACGCTGGCTGAGTGTCATCCCTGAGGATAATAAGGCCCGGATGACCTTGGCAAACTACTCCACCCCACCAGAAAAATGGATGTACTCTTTCTGTGTGTCTCTGTCTGTCTTACAAGAAAGGAGTGAGATTTTTAAGGATCAGATTAAGGGTCATTTATATCAAGGTAACAACCTACAAAAGGCACCAAAACATAACTGGAATAAATGGGAAATATTAGCGCAATGATCTCAGGGCTCCTTACATTACTGGTAAGATAAGTCTGTTTCTTAGCCAATCATGGTGGCACATGCCTATGATTCTGGTACCTGGGAGGCTGAGACAAGAGGATTGCAGGTTCAAGGCCAGCCTTGGCAACTTAGGGAAATCCTGTTTCAAAATAAAAAAAATACAATAGGGCTGGCAGTGTAGCTTTGGATCGAATGTCCCTGGGTTCAATCCTTAGTACCTACAAAACAAAACAAAAACAAAAGCCTGTTTATCTCTTATTGCAATAAATAGTACCGTTTTGTGGAAGTGTAAGGCATTGGTCTATTCTGTTTGCATTTGTGTATGTATGCATTAGTGGGACAAGATTCAGGGCACAGGTGCAGATGGTATTGCTAATGCTGCCAGGATAAGTGCCTGACGTCTAGATCAACTTCAACTGAGAAATCGGAAGTGCACAAACCATGGTGTGTTACTCTGGACTCTCTAGCAATGGCTGTAGAACCAGGGATTCCCCAGAATTTGTCACTGGGGCACTGGGATGTTGCAGATGGGCACATGTGTGCTACAAGACATCCTTTCTCCCAGCCCGTGGGTGGTTGGGCAGAGCCTGGGGGGTGGTGCTCCCGTGAAGTCTCAAGTGGGGGTCCTTGATAGGGGTCCAAGTGGAGCAGGTCTCATGGCTGCCCTGAAGTGCCCCTGGGCGGCAAGCAGGGGAGCAGCACCCGACACTCATGCCTCTAGGATGATGTGCTGTGTGAGGTCAGGGTGCTCTACCAACTAGACACCTCCACGGCCACCTAAAGAGTATGTTGCTGCTGCCTGGGGGGGACTAGGGCCCCGGGGAGCTGTTGGAGAGTCGGGTATTGGTGCCTAAGGAGTGGATGATTGGAGAACACACACACACATACACACACACAAATCTTATATATATTATGTATGTTTTAATTTCCTATTGCTGCTATAATAAGCTACCACAAACTTAGAACACAGATTTATTATCTTATAGTTGAGGAGGTCAGTTTGTCTGACATGGTTTTCATTGGACCAAAAACTAGGTATGAACCCAGTTGCATCCCTTCTGGAGGCTCTAGGGGGAAATCTTTTCTTGTTCCTTTTTTAGCTTCTACAGGATACTTGTGTTTGCTTGCTTATGGACACAAGCACAAAGCCAATGGCAAATCATCTTCATGTCTCCCTCTCCCTCTGTTCTGCTTCTGTTATCTCATCTCCTTCTCTGACTCTTACTCTCCCACCTACTCTGTCTACTCTGTTCCCTGTAAGGACTCTTGTGATTACTTTGGATTCACATGGACAATTAGGATCATCTTCCCATTTCAAGATCTTTAATTTAGTCTCCTCCTAGGATCCCTTTTGCCATGTGAAGCTATATTCTCATGGGTTTTAAGGACTGCAGACATGTCTGGTGGGGTATTATTCAGCCTGCCACATATGATGGCTAGCCCTGTCTGCTTTGCTGCTGACTGGCTCTGAAGGATGATAGTCATGCCCTCCAAGTTAGAATGTTTTCATTATTTTGAAATCTGCTTCCATTATTAAAGACAGTCTAGTAGTATATTGGGCAATGAAAAGAAAGGAAGAGTGGTTAGATTGCCTTAAAACCCAATTCTAACTGTCATGGATCTTCAAAATCTATAAAAATGGTTCTAAAATTTGTATGACATGAACAAAATTTCTCATTGATGTGGAAGAAGTTGGAGAGAAGTGACATGAGCGGTGCCATACTTCATGATCATGTGGGACCAACTCACAGTTTCAAAGTAAAGCTACAAAATGATAGATAAATTCAACGTAAGACTGATTCACATGATGCCATCGATCTCTTTGTTTTTAACCATAAAAAAAATTTCTAGAGCTTTTATTCAGAATATTTAGCTTTTTCCCACCAATACCAGTGAATGTTGAACAAATTCTTATCATATAAAGCAGTGCCCAGTCATTAGTTTTCTGTGGGTGCCTCATGTTACGGACTTTCTAAATCATTTTTGAAAGTTTCCTTAGATTCCTCTTATCATAAAATCATTCTATAAATTCCAATGAGGTTGAGTCAAAATGTCTAAAGAAATATTTTAGTCAAGATTGTAGTGGACACATTTACTTTTATTCGGAAAGTCAGCAGAAATGATCTCATTAGCCCATATCCTATAAGGACACCTCCATTTAATGGCTCATGGGCAGGGAGGCAGGGAAGGGAGCACTGAGAAAGGCCATCTCGGTCAGTTAAGAATGGCGTTTGCTCGGAGCACTTTCTTAGTGCTGTGGTTTGGATGAGGGTTGAGTGTCTCTTCCAAGTTTCCACGTGTGGAAATTTACTCTCCATTGTGAGGTAATGAGAGAGTGGAAACTTCAGTTATGGTGTTTTGAGTTAGGTCTTTGGGAGGTGATTAGGATTAAAGTCATTAGGGTGGAGTCCCCATGATTGACTGCTGGTAGCTTTATAAGAGCACAAGAGAGTAGAGGACAGGTGCACATGCACACCCTATCTCTTACTAGGTGGTGCTGTTAGTTTCCTGTTACTATAACAAAATACTTAAGATCATTAACTTATAAAGAGAGAAGGTTATTTTGGCTCATAGTTTTAGAAGTACCAGTCTAAAATCAAGAGGCCCCATTGTTTTGGGCCTCTGGTAGGGGTGCCACAAGACAGTGGCAGGGAGTATGTGTTGGAGTAAAACCATTCCAGTCCAGTTTATAACACATGAGATTTTGGGGAACACTCATCCATACCACAGCAGATGCCCTGTTGCTGCTTTAGGACTCTTCCAGAAAGAAGGCCATCACCAGATGGGGGCTGTCAGCTTTAGATCAGAACAATGATCCAAAATAAACTTCTTTATAAAGTACTCAGTATCAGGTATGTCATTATATAGCAAGAAATGAACTCGGCCTGTGCTGGGCTTATGGCTTGTATGGGAATATCCTGTTGCAAAAACCCAGAGTATGCTCTTTTTTTTCCCCCTTTTTTAGGGAGGGGGGGCAGTACTGGGGATTGAACCCAGAGGCATTCTACCTCTAAGCTACACCCCCAACCCAATTTTATTTCTTATTTGGAAATAGGGTCTTGCTAAGTTGCTGAGCACCTTGCTAAGTTGCTGTAGCTGGCTTTGAACCTGTGATCCTCCTGTTTCAGCCTCCCAAGCACGGGATTACAAGCATGCTCTACCATGCCAAGCTAAGTATGTTCCTTTGTTCTGTTTAAGCTCAAACATTGCACAACACTGCTGTATCTATCCTCCGTAGGGAGCAGACAGGATCCTTCTACTGTGGCAGGGCTATGTGTAGTTTCACTGTGTTTTTTTAGATGACTCCAATACCATGCTGCAATGGACACAAGTGTTTGGACTTCTCTTCTTGGTGGTTTGGCATGGT
>PVLC010034050.1:0-17131 GCA_004027655.1 Graphiurus murinus | reverse complement strand
TTTTTTTTTTTTTTTTGCGGTACTGGGGATTGAACTCAGAGGCATTCTACCTCCGAGCTATACCCCCAGCCCTATTTTTTATTCTTTATTTTGAAACAGAGTCTCACTAAGTTGCAGAGTGCCTCACTAGGTAGCTGAGGCTGGCCGCGAACCTGGATCCTCCGGTCTCAGCCTCCCGAATGCTGGGATTACAAGCGTGCGCCACCACGCCCGGCTTGCTTCGTTAATTTTTAATCCTAGGTATTTGCCTTATATTTTGTGAGCCTAACTTTACATAAGAGATATTTGTTATACATTGTTTAATATTTTAGGTGCCATTTGAGGAGAGTTTGCAGATTATTATGTTTTCCATATTTCTAATAATATAAATGGTACAAATTTCTGAAAGGTGAGATACATGTACATTCAACACAGGAATTCTACCCAAGGAGTTTATCATTTGGGTAGAAATTTGGCAATATCTATTAAAATATAAAATGTGTTTAACTTTTAACCCAGCAGTTCTGCTTTCTAGGATTTTTTCCCCTCATATATATTCACATTTGTACAAAATATCATATGAAGAGTATTGTTTTTTCACAGCAGGACTTGCAAACTGCAAAAGATTTGAGACTGTAAACAATCCCAAAGTTCATCAGTAGGAGACGAATTGACTATATTAAAATGCTTTCTACAACATTTTACAATTGTTAAGAAGAAAAGTTCCATATGATGTGATATAGAAAGATGTTCATGGTATAAGTTGGAAGAAGTGTGTGTGTGTATGTGTGTGTGTGTGTGTGTGTGTGTGTGTGTGTGTGCTTTTTACTGGGAATTGAACCCAGGAGCATTCTACCTCTGAGCTATACCCCAGCCCCCCGCCTTTTTTTATTTTGGTACTGGGGATCGAACCCACAGGCATTCTATCTCTAAATTATATCCCCAGTCTGATTTTTTAATTTCTTATTTGGAAATAGGGACTCACTAAGTTGTGGAGGGCATCACTACCTCACTAAGTTGTTGAGGCTGGCTTTGAACCTATGATCCTCCTGTCTCAGCCTCCCAAGTACTAATATTGCAAGCATGGACTACTATGCCTGGCTCACCCCCAGCCCCTTTTAAATTTCATTTTTGAAACAGGGTCTTGCTAGATTGCTGAGAGTCTCGTTACTTTGCTGAGACTGTCCTTGAACCTGTAATCTTCTTGTCTCAGCCTCCCAAGTACTGAGATTACAGGCATATACCACCACACTCAGCTCCTGCATGACTTATTTATATAAAACATACAAAATATGCTTAAATGTGCTTATAGTTTCTTCATAAGCTTCTGAAAAAATACACAATTAACCGTTAACAGCATTTTCTTCTAGGGATTGAAACTGAAGCCTTGTTATACAAACACTGCTTCTGAATTGCAAATGTGCCAACTTGAAATTATTTTTTACCCATTTATTAATATCAGTACCTTCCTGTTATAATATCATACACAGTGCTACTGGAGGCATTTGAAAACAAAGCCCCCCACCAACTGTTCCACAACTCTTATCCACTACCTCTCATTCCTTACCTATCAATTATTATTCCAGGTAATCTGGCTGTCCTCTACTGGGACACTTGTTGTCTAATACTCTAAGTATAATTTTATAGACTGAAATGGGTAGATTTCTTACTCCCCTGTGCCCTGAGAAGGGATGGCTTACAGTATATATGAAGGAGCTGTATTTTAAATGCCATACCACTGCATAGGGAAGAGAGGGGCTTACTGAGACTTAAGTGAGAAGCCAGGCCTATTCCTTTGGCTGTGTCACAGCATGATCAGCAGGAGAGACTGGTTTCAACATCTGAGCCCGGATGTAACTTCTGGCTGGAGCTTGAATTTCCAATGAGCTGCTTAACTTCTAAGGACTAGTAACTGAGTTAGGCATTCACACAGCTGGGAATATCTTCTGGCACCAGCCTGAAGGTTTTCTGTTAAAAATCTCCATTTCTTCATATGGCGAACTCCTGGGGATGACAGTGTGCAGCTTGATTTACTTAATTTCCCATTAGGTTTAGATGGGCAAATATGATGGAGTATCATGTAATTTTAACTAGCTGCCCACACACTAAAATGCAACCTCCTTTACTTAATTCTCTTTGAAATAGCATTCATATTAATGTCATGATGAGAGCTGGACCTGATGTTATTCTACATTTAGACTACAATTTTCATCACATTGTGATGTGAGGATATAAGTTATTTGTTTAAGACATTTTTGTGATAATTGATTGTCTTGTGTGTTGGATTTTGTTATTGTGTGTTTGAGAAAGAATGAAGAAAAAGATCAGAAGAAGAGAGCTTTCATTTTAGGGAAATCATTATTTCCCTTTTGTTTCCCTTTTGAGTCATTATTCCCATCAAAGCCCCTGAAGAGTTCTTTGGAGAATACAGATATGTTTACACATAAATAGGCAAGACAGCAGTTTCCAAGATAATGTGATCTATAGGTACCAGAAGAGAATATTGGACTACTGTCTCCTGCTATAATTTGGATTTTAAGTGCCCCCCTCCCCCAAAGATCCATGTGTTTAAAGACTTGAATCCCAGAGTGGCGCTATTGAGAGGTGGTAGGACCTTTAATTGGTGGAATCTAGTGGGAAGTTTTAGGTCATTGGGAGCTTGCCCTTGAAGGGAATTCTGAGACCAAGTCTCTCCTCATTCTCTCTTTCTCTTTGCTCCATTACTCAGGAGGTGAGCGACTTTGCTTTGCCACACATTCCTGCCATGATGTGCTCCTTGCCACAGGCCCAAAACTATGGAGCCAATCAATCACAGACTGAAACCTCCAACACTGTACCAAAACAAATCTTTTATTTTTTTCTTTATTGAGGGGGTGCTGGGATATATAAACAGGGTCTTGCTAAATTGCTGAGGATCTCACTAAGCTGAGGCTGGACTCAAACCTGCAATCCTTCCAAGTACTGGGATTACAGGCATGTGCCACCACACCTAGCTAACCCTTTCATCTTTATAAGTTGATTATCTCAGGCATTGTTTTACAGTGACAGAAAGCTGACTAACAGTCCCCAAAATATCTTCCATAGCAGGCTTCTATAATGCCACAAATCTACTCTTTCTTTGTATTTCCCATCTGCTACTTAAAACACAACCAGTTTAGAGAAGGTGAACATTTGGGGCAATGTTCAGTCATTCAATTCTATGTTCACTACATCACTGTCCAATGTGAGTTTAGAAGAATTTAAACATAATATAGGTGATAAGAAGTTACTGGAAAGGCATAACAGGAAGCCCACTAGAGTAGGTGGGGGACTAAGAACTCCATGCCATCAGCAAAAATGGGTCAATATCAGCTGGGCATGGTGGTACATGCCTGTAATCTCAGTACTTGGGAGACTAAAATAGAAAGATCACAGGTTCAAGATCAGCCTCAGAAACCTAGTGAGACCCTCTTTCAAAACAAAAAATAAAAAGGTCTGGAGATATAGATAAGAAGTAGAAGGCCCCTGGGTTCAATTCCCAGTACCAAAGCAGGGATGGGGCGGGGGGGGGGGGGAATATCTATACTTTCAAAAGGTATCTCAATCGCAAAATAGAGTTACAAAATAACAACATCCAACTATTTAGTATGCTAAATATGACCAAAGGTAGCCAGCAACTGAAAATCATATTTAGGGATAAAAAGAAAATGTTTTATAAAAGTTTAGGATTCCAATTCTACAAACACAGTACTCTACATATGAAACTGCTTCTTACTCCAAACATATACAACTTCTGTGTAAATGTTACAAAAAAAACTTTTTATAACATATAGTCAAGCTTAAAAGAAAGAATTCCCCAGGTAACGGGAATACATGGGTAACACAAAACCAGAGCAGTAGGGGAGAAGTATATTGTCCTAAAGGATGGGAGTTGGAATCCCACCACCCACACAAGAAAGGAAATGCTGCTTTGGGCTAGAAGGAGGAGAAGAGCTAGGACTTAAGGGCTGCTCAGACTATGGCAACTATACATTATCAACTAGGAAAACTCCACCAACCAGCTCAGCAAAGCAGCAAGGTAGTTGTTATCTGCCTAAAACACTGAACAGTGAATGTTCTTCTGTGAGACAGCAAGCCATTCAGATCCCTGACTGAAAGAACTACCTGAGGGAGCACATCAGAAAAAAAGGAAATTGAACCCAGAGGAAAGAAGGAAGGATAAGAAACAATGAGGAGGTAAGAAATTAATAAAATATCAGCACCAATAATAATGTCTCATTTTATGGATATTAAGGCAAAGAAGAACTTCAATACAGGACATATAAGACTCTTGGATTGGATTTCAAAATGAAATCTAACTATATGCTGATTCACACTTATACCTTAGTGACACAAAAAGTTGAAGAATAAATGACAGTAAAATGTTAACCAGGGAAAATTTATATTAATATCAAGCAAAAAAATACTCTAAGGGGAAAAACAGTAGCATTAGGAATATATGTACTGATAAAAGAGTAATTCACCAAAAGACATAGTAATTCTGAACTTATATAAACCTAGACACATGGCTTTAAAATATATGCAGGAAAAAACAAAAGTTATAATGATAAAGAAGACCCACAACCATGAAAGATTTTTTTAACATGTCTTCCTTTGTGATGGATAGATCAAAAGACCAAAAAAGAAAAAAAAAGTGAAGCTATAAATGATTCAATAACAATTAACAGACGATTCAATGACAATAATTATATAGAATACTGCATCCAACAATTAGAGAACTCATATTCTTTTTCAAGCAAAACTGGAACACTTACAAAAACTGTCTATGTAATCACACACACACACACACACACACACACACACACCAATTTCAGGATAATGATCACTTCTGAGGCAGAAGGGAAGAAAATGGCTTGTGGCATCCTTTAATATCTTACATGGAAAATATGACAGTATTTTACTATTTAATAAATTTAGATGAGTTGATTATTTGTTTTGTTCTTCGGGAATTTCCTCATATTTAAAAATTATGGGTAAATAGTAAAATACATGTTTGTTTTTAAATTCTCTTTCACTGGTTAAATGTAGTAGATAAAATCACTTTATAAAACATCCAGTAATGTTGCAGTGTTTCATTTCTAAAGACCTACTGCCAGATAGAAACTCAGTCCACAATCAAAGATGAAATACTGCCAGGCATGGTGGCGCACACTTGTAATCCCAGCATTTGGGAGGCTGAGACCGGAGGATCCGGGTTCGCGGCCAGCCTCAGCTACCTAGTGAGGCACTCTGCAACTTAGTGAGACCCTGTTTCAAAATAAAGAATAAAAAATAGGCCTGGGGGTATAGCTCAGAGGTAGAATGCCCCTGAGTTCAATCCTCAGTACAAAAAAAAAAAAAAGAGAAATACTATACCAAGCATCTATGTAAATATGTATTTTTAGGTTCATTTTTTTTTTTAACTTGACCCCTGGAATTGCTGGCAGTTATCAGCTTAGCAAGAGCAAAATATATCAATCCCAAATGAAAACCAGAGGAGTAACCTACATACAAGAGTATCTTGCCTTGCATATTACATGAGATCCAATGTTCCTCAAATAAGGAGGCTGGACACATCTTTTAGTAAATTAATAATTGTTTTTAAACCTTATTTGTAAGTTTCCATTTTCAAATGTTTCATTTTCCTGAAATATTACATACCTACAAAATTGATAAAGTGGGATACTTAGTTTTCTAGCATTGTTAAACTTCCACATCACTGAATGAGTAACATCACTGAGAGCAGAAGGACAAACCTGAAAGTAATCTATTTATCCATATTTTCTCCTGTGTGTCTACTATTTTTCCCCATTCATCTCTGATGCTCAGGAAATCATATGAGATGGTTTTCCCATACTCATTCCAAATTGTGCCAGCATTTAGTATTCATGTGAAAAATCATGATTGCTAATTTATAAATACTACATTCGCAAGTGACAAGTAAAAATAACTAATTATAAGAATCGTATGTGTCTCTTATTTACTTAATCTTTAAAAATCAGCTTAGAATTTCTGTCAGGAAACACTAAAATGTATTATGTGAATTTAATAGAGTTCACAAAAGTATTTTCACTAATTTTATGTATATCAAAAACGTATGAGCCGGGCGTGGTGGCGCATGCTTGTAATCCCAGAACTTGGGAGGCTGAGACCAGAGGGTCCGGGTTCGTGGCCAGCCTCAGCTACTTAGTGAGGCTCTCTGCAACTTAGTGAGACCCTGTCTCAAAATAAGGGATAAAAAATAGGACTGGGGGGTAGCTCAGAGGTAGACTGCCCCTGGGTTCAATCCCCAGCACCACACACACACACAAAAAGTATGTGTTTTCAATATTTAGCTACCTGCTGAAAAACTTAAACTTTTTGAGGAAAGGCTAAACTTGCTAAAATGTTTAGAATTCTGAAAAATTGTAGGAAAAATACTGAGATATTAGAAAGAGCTCACAAAGACTTGCAAATTGAAATGAACCTGTATGAAAAAAGAAGTTAGAGAATGAAGAAAGGGAATCTAAAAATGAGAAAAGTAAAGCACCAAAAGGCTCATCAAAGAAAAGTACCAGGTAAGTACTTAATGGTAAACACTGAAGACAATTAGAACATAAAAGGTGAGAGTATGACTCTGAAAACTGCATTTCATGGTACTGAGAACAAAAGTTAAGTGCATTAAGTAAACATATCAGATGTGGCCACCGCAGAATATTTCCTAAAACATCTACTTGGCAGTGAGAGTTATTTTCATTGCATACACGAGAAGCAGTATAGATAGATCAGATAAACAGATAGATAATATACAAGCAGTCACTGAGATGGAATTAGCCTGCCGTATGACTTTCTTGAGTTTGACAATTGTACCAATTAAGTGTTGAATCTAAGAAGGTTAATTGTGTTTACCATGGATATAAACAAATATGAATTAATAAAATGTGTTGCTATTTATGGATAACAAGAGAGGCTAGAAACACAGATGTTCAGTACTTTATGTCACTAATTTCTTGAGATATCAAAAGTCATAGTATGAACTTCCACAAAGTATTACAGGTTTGAGGGAGAGACAAGAAAACTCCCCAGTATTTTGAAGAAGAAAGAAGATGGTATCATCACAAGCTTAAAGTTCAATGTCTACATGTAGTTGCTTTCCAGTCCAAAACAGGCTGGTATGTTATCTTAATGCAGGATGACTCTGGCATAACCTCATGGGTTTGACTATTTAAAAACCTCACCTCCCTGACTTTCTTCCAAAATTAGATGGAAAGCAAATGTGAGAGGCCTTGAACCAAATGAAATGTTACGTTGGTTCAGGTACAGTTTGAAGTATTGTGCTTTGTTTGAGTTTTGGTACTTTAAGCCTTCAAATACATGCACACATTTGTTTCTAACAAACTGACTTTATTAGGTATATTTTAGTTTTTGTTTTTGTTGGAGTGTGTTACTAAAAAAAGGGAAGAAAAAGAAAAACAACACAAAAAAACTGAGGTTACATTCCACTCCCCAGAGGCAAACATTTTTGAATATTTTAGATGTTTTTCTTTGTGGTTATCTTCATATTTCTGAATAATGTGTTTAAGCTGCTATATCTTTGTGTGTGGCAGGGGGATATGGTACTAGGGATTGAACCCAGGGATATTCTACCTCTAAGCTACACCCTTAGCCCTATTTTTAAAATTGTATTTATTTACTTATTTATTTATTTATTTGTACTGGGGATTAAACCCAGGGGCATTCTACCTCCAAGCTACACCCCAGCCCTGTTTTTTATTATTTATTTATGAAATAGGGTCTCACTAAGTTCCAGAGGGCCTAAGTAACTGAGGCTGGTCATGAACCTGCAATCTTCTTGTTTCAGCTTCCCAAGTACTGGGATTTCAAAAATGCACTACCACACCCAGCTTCCTATTTTATTTTTTATGCTGAAGCAGGGTCCACCTAATTTGCTGAGCCTGGCCTCAAACCCACGATGCTCCTAAGTCAGCCTGCTCCTGTAAGCCCAAGTACTAGGATTACAGGCTTGCGCCACCACACCCAGCTTAAACTGCTATATCTTGATTCATTGATTCTAGATATTAAATATTGATTTACCATAGTAGTTTGGTGAGAATTTAGCTCACTTACATCCTCTCTCTACCCTGAACCCCCATTTTCCAACATAACTATGTCGCATATTTTCTTTTTAATTAAATCAATGGTTGGGGTTTATACTAACTGGACATAAATATCATTCACTAGTGAGTAAAGTGATTGATTATGATTACCTCTCTTTTTGTGTAATTTTTTTTTTTTAGTCAACAAATGTCCCTACATAGAATTTGCTGAGATTTTTTGTTGTTGTTGCTCCAGTAACTAGACCTTACCATGCCCTTTAACAACAATTCGATTCAACTTTCCATAGGGTGAAACCAATCAGAATGTATTTTTTTCCTGGAGCCCTCCATGTTCCCATTATAGCCTGGGATGGTTGCTCTCTAGGCCTAATATACAGTTGTCATCCTTGGATTATTTTTTCAGCATCATCCCAGGAATTTCCTATTCATATCTTCTGCTTCCAGAATTCTTTGCCTCCTCTTTGTCAATTTAGTTCCTCATCATAGTGGAGAGCATCCTCCTCTGACAGCTTCCTGATAAAAAGCAAATGCATAAGAAAAGAATCCAAGGGGCCTCACCATTCAAAATGCACATTTTAACTTAACCTCCCCTGTTTTCAGTCCAGCAACTCACTCTCTGCCCCACTTCCTCAGTTTCGAACTTCTCACTATTATCTTAACTGAGATCATTGGACCACACCCCAAGAATTTCTGGCTCAACAGGTCTGGGATAGGGTCTGATGCTCCTAGTCAGGAGACTGCACTTTGAGAACCACTGCTTTTAAAATATAATCGAGCCCAAATCTCCCCTTCCTATTCCATCAGATGATCAAGGCAAAGTAGACACAGTGTATACTTTCCTTCTCCCATTCTCTGACCAAATTGCCAGAAGCAGTTCAGAATGCATTAGCTGCAACTAACAGCAAACCTACCACCACTGGCTAATGCAGATAAAAAACTATCTGGTAGTGGGCAATTCAAGTACAATACAATTTCTAGAGGACATTATGAAGGCCCCAGGTTTCTACTAAATTTCTGCTCTGCCAGTGGTATACTACTATGTTTAGGAACTAGCTCTCTAGGAGGAAGAGGAAAAGCCATAATCTGAACCATTTGCCAGTTTCTATGGTGTAAATATTCCTCCTATGATGCTATGTCACTAGAGATAGAGTTAGGAGGAGGTGTACACATTACCAGCTCCAGCTGTAGCTTTGACTTCTCTAGGATATAATTTTGTTTGGGGGGTTTTTGTGGTACTGGGGTTTGAACCCAGGGGCATTTTACCTCTGAGATATACCCCCAGCCCTATGTTTATGCTTTGTTTCAAAACAGGGTCTCACTAAGTTGCTGAGGAACTTGTTAAGTTGCTGAGGCTGGCTTCAAATCTTTGATCCTCCTCTCTCAGCCTCTCTAGTACTGGGATTATAGGCATGCACCACTACGCCTGACTAGAATACAGTTTTTATTCTCAAGCTCTTCACTTCATCCTCTCAGGATGGCTACAGAAGCTTTTGTTATTAGGTAAACCAAAGCTTGCCCAGAAGTCTCACCCACCCAATTATTGCTATTGTCTTACTCATCAAAGATGGAAGATGGCTTGTTAGCTGGGAGATGACTAAGGAACAGTAGGTAATAGCTAGGAATTGGTCACCTAACAAATAGTGCCTCTCTCCACTGTCCTGTTTTGACTTTGTCCTTCAAGGTTGCTCTGAATTTTTTTTTTTTCAGTGCTGGGGATAGAACCCAGGGCCTCACACATACTAGGCAAGCCCTCTACCACTAAGCTACATCCCCAGCTCAGGTTGCTCTTAATTTAAATTCTATTCCACTTATATTAAGTGACAGCATTGAGGAAAATACACAGTGATTTGCCTTAGTTTCGATTCTTCCCAGAAGAAGCCTTGGGTTGCATACCACCTCAGAATAGCATAATTACAAGCAGTATATTTTATAGCAAAACAGTTAAGCTGAGCCAGGGCAGGGAGGTGTGCCTGATTTGACAATCAGCATTCTGAAGACCTGGTGAGCTTTTTCAGGCTGGTGACACATTGCTGACATGGCTCAGGATGTGGAAGCTGAGCATGATTGAAGATTGTCCAGGGAAAAAAAAAAGCCATTTTCCTGTTCAGATGATTCCTTTTCACTCTATCTAGCTGAAATGAAAATTGTGTTATTCTATAACACGGTGGGCCAACAGCAAACCTACCAGCCGGACTTAGGTAAACAAACTCCTGGCATCCTCCTTAAAAGTCAGACATCCTTCTCTTTGTTCCAGAGCCCATATGAAAGGTCTGAGACTCTATATGTGGCATCCAGCGATCATCTGGAAGCAGAAAGAGCACCTGGACTGAAGTTCACTATAACAGGTTCTAATCTCATTCGCTCCATTACTAGCTCTGTGACCTTGAATCAGTCATGTCTCCTCTCTCAGCTTCAGCTCTCCTATTCATAATTGAAGGGGTTGGACTGTGCCTCTGTCTATGAGTTGTCTGAGTGTTTAAGTAGGAAAGGCAGCTGAACATTTTTAGGTGGCTGAAATGGGTAAAAATTAGATTTCAACCTCACTGCTGTTATTATTAAATGTCTACCTAATCAGACCTCTCTTTCATTCTAAATTAACTTGTAATGGTTTAAATTGTAACTTACAGTTTGCAAAGCGCTTACTGCTACATTTCCCCCATTTTATCCCTTCAACTCATTTGAGGTAAGTAGGGCAGGCATTATTCTCTCATTATTTTCCTCATTCATATAACTCTCACCTAAGATCTCCATGGTTCTCAAAGCAGGGTCATGGACCACTTGCATAAAGGCCTCTAGAAAACAACTTATTACAAATCCTTCTTCCTGTGCCCTATTTCACACCAACCAAATCAAAATCTCTGGAACTGAGACCCTAGCATTTGTTTTCATTTTTGACCAAACACTTCCAAGTTATTTTTATACACCCAAATTCTGAGAATCACTAGTTTATAGAAAAAGAGTAAAAGGAGCTAACTTCCAAGACCCTAATATGTATCCAGCAATATACTAGCTGCTTTATATGTATGTCCTTTCATTCAATCCTTGTAACAACTCAATGAAGTGTATACTGTTTAAATAAACTTTTTATTTGGAAATACTTTTAGATTTACGAAAAAGTTACAGACAGCACTGCTAATATACCCTTTACCCAGCCAATTATCCTTATTGTTATGATCTTGCATTTCCATGGTTAGTTTGTCAAAATAAAGAAACCAATATTGATATAATACTGTTAGTTAAACTCTAAATTTTATTCATATTCTACCAGTTTCTTCACAGTATTTTTTTTTTCTCCTCCAGGATTTAGACCAGTATTCTACACTGCAGTTAGTTGTCATATATCCTTAGTCTTCTCTGGCCTCCGACAGTTTCTTCATCTTTCCTTGTTTTTTTTTTTTTTTTTTACAACTTTGAAAGTTTTGAAGAGTCCTGGTCAAATATTTTGTAGAATTTTCCTCAATTTGGGTTTATCGAATGTTTTCCTCATGATTAGAGTAGGAATCTGGGCTTTTGGCAAGAATACCACAGTGTGAATGTGTTCTTCTCATCACATAATATTAGGGGATACATGATACTCATGTGAAGTCACTTGGTGAAGTTAATAATGTATCCATTTGTAATCCCAATTCAAGAAAGTAGGAGACAGAAGCTTCTCAAGACTGTTCTAAAACTGCTAAGTGACAGAACCAAGGTAAAGTCTAATTTCTTTTCTCTGCCACTTTGGTTACAATTAACCATTCCATCTTTATCTTCTGTGCCCCCCATAAAATCCTCCATTTCAGTTCAATTTTCCATTCCCATATGTTGTTTATGCTCCACTAAACCCAAGTTTTCCAAGTTTTTTAGTTTACAGCTCAAATCCAAACTGCACTTTGAAATCCTGCATACTACCCACCCAACACACTCTTCTTTCCTGAAATTCTAAAAGGTTTACTGTCTGTTCCTCTAATTGTCCACTCTGTACATCGTGTCTTAACTTCTGTCTTTCTAAGCTATAATGGAATAATAATGAAAAGAGACCAGACCATCTGCATGTGAATTCAGTTGCTCCCAAAGTAAATGACCTTGGAATCTTACCCTTTGGTATCTTACCCTCTTCAATCTCCCACCCTGTAGTCAGATGAATGTTTCTAAATTGCAAATCTAATTAAAGCATTGCCTTGCTTAACACTTTTCAGTGACTCCTCATTATTTATAAAATAAAGCCCAAATGTCTGATCATAACATACAAGGCCCTCATGATCTGATCCCTGTCATTATTTCATTTTTTCTCTAGCCATCACTTCACACTCCACTTCACAGTTTCACTGCAGTTTGCATCTCTGTCAAGATGAACCATTGGTGATTTCTAAGTGCCCTCTAACCCCTCTGGGCCTTACACCTCTGCATATGCTCTGTTATCAGTGAGGAGACCATTACAGAAGACTCCAACTCACACTGGCTGATACAAGGACAAATATAAATAACATCATCTAACAGGATTCAAAAAGTAGGGAGGGTTCTCCAGCAACTCTACAATATCATCCAAGACCCGTAGTCTTTTCATTCTTTGCTTTCCCATCCTCAGAAGTCTTGATTTGCCCTAGGTTGGCTCCTTTCATAGTCACAAGGTACCTGTAGTAGTTCTAAGCATCCCTTCCATGCATTGCAATGCCTGGAGAAATAAATTTAAAAAATAAAGGCTATCCCTTCCAGTGTTTCCCTCTCAAGTCCATAAAAACATATCTTGAAGCCCCTCAGCTGACTTTCTCTTCCATCTAATTGGCTAGAACTGATTTATATCCCAACCCTAAGTTAATCGGACAAGACAAGTAAGCTTACCATAATTGGCTTAAACCAATCAGCCCTTACTCGCAAAAGAAGGGATGGGGGAATTCTCCCTTAGGTCAGGAAGGGATGATTGTACTTCCTAATAATTGTTTTAAAGATTAAGTGGGAAAGTAGAAAGCCCTCCCCAACACAGTTCCTAATGCACAGTGCCATATATTCTTTTAGCCCACACTTACCTTACCTTGTATTTCTAAAATACCATTCTCCCACCCTTCACACATATCTCCTGACAGAATTCTTTGTACAAGTATAGTTGCTTCATTAATGCATCAATGTGTTGATAGTTTTCCTCAATCTATTTTTGGTGGGTTTTTTTGTTTGTTTGTTTGTTTGTTTTTGCTATACTGGGGATGGAGCCCAGGGGCATTCTACCTCCAATCTACACCCCCCCAGCACTATTTTTTATTCCTTATTTTGAAACAAGGTCTCACTAAGTTGTGGAGGACCTCACAAGTTGCTGAAGTTGGCCGTGAACCTGCAATCCTCCTTTCTCAGCCTCCCGAGTACTGGGATTACAAGCATGTGCCACCATGCCTGGCTTAATTTTTTTTTATAGATTTTTTTAAAATTAAACAACCAGTCCAGCTTATATTGTCTTGATTTCCTTTATTCTATTGTCTTAAAGAATATTCTAATAGCATTTCCTAAATTCTCTATTGATAGAGCTCTTAGCAGGGCCTGGTGGTATACACCTATAACCCCAGTATTTGGGAGGCTGAGACAAGAGAATCCCAGGTTCAAAGCAAGCCTTGGTAACTTAACAAGGCCCTCAGCAATTTAGTGAGACCCTGTTTCAAACATAGAAAATTAAATAGGGTTAGGGGTGTAGCTCATTAGTAGAATGCTCCTGGGTTCAATCCCCAGTACCACAAAACAAAAAATAGAGCTCTTAATAGAGGTTTTCCTACAACCGTCCAGAACCTCAGATCTGCATGCTCCCCTTTGGTGACCTTTCACCAGACACCCTTCTGCTTCTCTGCTCCACTGTCTTCAGCATTCTGGGCTTCATTTCAGATCTGTCCTTCTGAGGCATGCCTCCCTCCCCTTCCTAACACTTCTTTGTTGCTAAAAATAGGTGATGTCCCTTCAGAGCAAAAACACTTGGCAAATCAGCTCTTATAGGTATAGCTTTACACTGGTTCTGTGAAATTAGGGAATGGATGGATTCAATATAAGAAGAATCTCACCACCATCTCCTTCTCTCCATGGACCCCTGCATTCCTCAAAGGTGTTTCCAAAGCCCATGTAAAAATAGCAATACCATACTCATCAAAAATGCACACGATAAAAGATGCTAAGTGAGACTTTGCAGATGCTAAAGAGTAAATAAACCAGCCAGCTCAGAAGATCACCAGGAAACACTGAGGAAACATTTAATTAAAAGGCCCCAGGCCCAACACAACAAACTGGAGCTGTGGGTGATACTAATTTCACAAACACATTTTCCAAGGAAAACTAGAGCATATAATATGGCCAATTTCCTCTTGATCTTAATGAATATCTTTCAGACTTCTTTTATCTATACCATCTTGGTATGATATTGTCAGGTTGGGTTCTATCTATGTCAGTTCCTTAGACATCCTGTGAAGCTTTGTGACATTAACCCTGAAAAAAGCATCATTATATTACCTAAAATATTATTTTCAGCTATTGGATATTTGACTGCTTTAAGATAGTCTATTTCCTTAAAAGTGAAAATGTTCCAGTAGGTATAATATTTAATCCTTCTTAAAAAATGGTATACACTGAGCCGGGTGTGGTGGCGCACACTTGTAATCCTAGCACTTGGGAGGCTGAGACATGAGGATCCGGGTTTGTGGCTAGCCTCAGCTACTTAGTGAGGCCCTCCGCAACTTAGTGAGACCCTGTTTCAAAATAAAGAATAAAAAAATAGGACTAGAGGTGTAGCTTGGAGGTGGAATATCCCTGGGTTCAATCCCTAGTACCACATACACACACACACACACACACAGAGTAAAAATGATATACATGCAAATTTATGCATTCATGTAGATGGACCCACATCTCCATGAGTATCAAGCCATAAGTATATTGCACAACATTTATATGTTCACTGACACAATTGTAAATGTATGTACAAGAAAATGAATGATTTTGCCATTTTGCACTTCTGCAGTTCATCTCTTGAGTTGCATTTGTCCTAATTTCTTTGAATGAGAGTAGCAAAACTGCAGCACAAACTAAAATTGCTCAGAGGCCTAAATTTAAAGGTAACTAACCCAATTTAGTACTCAAATTCTGTTATATTTAATTTATTGACAACTTGTCAATCTGCTTGTCAACTAATTTCTTCTGATTCTTCAAACCTCAACTCAAAAATCATTCTACTCCCTCTTTGTTCCCTAGAGTCCATGCCAAATCCCCTGCCTACTATCCAGTATTTCACACATATCCTGAGGGCTGTGGTTCTCATAACTTGATTTGTAGGCCTCTGGTTATCTGTCAAAAAGATTCTTCAGGAGTATAAATAGTTCAAAGAGTGAGTCACACCAAAATGAAGATGGGGAGAATGGATGAAGAATTAGAAGTATTCTGTAGCACATAAGTATCATCATAAAATCATGGAGCAGAAAGAATACATCAACATCTCAACAATATTATAATTGATGAGTTGTCTAACTATTATTATCTCCAGCACTGGGAAACTGAGAACCATTCCCAAGCACACTTTCCAATCATGACAATGCTGTTTTATGCATCAAGGTCATATCTGTCTTCCTGGAGTTCCTATGATTCAAATATCTGTCATAAGCCCATAAAAGTTGCTCATCTATAATGGCTAACCATTGAGCCACTGGCCCCCGGCACACCTAATGAAAATGATAGACCCTCTTTATAGAAAACTATGTACACAAAAAATAATTTTTCTTACAATTTCATGCAATTCACAAGTCCTGTGGAACCTCTTCATCCATGGACTTCCTGGTAAAGAATCCCTCACTACTGCTTTGTACTGAGTAGAGACGTGGAGGAGAAATAAGCCTTGGTTTCTTCCTTCAGGGAGCCAACTCTAATGGCAAATGTTTGTGACACAGTTAATAACAATAAGACAGCATATGGATAAATAGTAATCATGTACTGGGAGACAGGAAATCCTACTATTGACTATACAATAGGATGGGAATCCTTGCAAATGGCCTCCATATATTCACATCCCATAAATGTGGTACCACATGTTACTCAATAATTGTTTGGCAAGTAAGTAAATGGCCTAAAAATAAAATGCTCCCTGACCTTCCTGAGAAGAAAGTTAAAAAGAACAATAAAATAATTTCATTAGCCGCTAACATTTTTTAGGAATAGCATTTCCATTTACCTCACTACTTAAACCAAAAATGTCAGAGCATTTCTGAACCCAAAATAAAACTCTATGAGACATGTTTTAGATGAGTTAAGAAAAAAGTCCAAGGTTTCATAAGCCAAACTACAGAACAGAATCCAGAAAGTTCTCCAAACATATACTAGGAAGACAGCATTAGTCCTTTCACTTCAATTTCTTAATAATGAGACCTTCCAACAGACTAACTGGACAGCTTTAGGAAAAAGTGATTAATTTTCTTTGAAATCCAGATGTTACGCTGTCTTTTTTATATGAGAGAGACCTTGAAAGCTCCATAAGGAAATGTCATCGAATAAGGCAACAGGAAAAACATCTTAGCCAGTTCACAATTGTTGCTATTTGCTCCATAAAATTGTTCTATAATGAGACACAAGATATTTTCTTCCAGCTGAGATTGTAACTCTTTGCAAAAGTAAAAGGACCTTACTTTTATAAGACAAACATCTTTCCAAGAAGGTCAATGTATTTTTCCCAGATAAATCAAAGAATTAACATAATATAAACAGGGATCAAAAAGTACATGTTCAGGTCCCACCTCTACCAGCCAATTATTGTGTGACCTTGATCAAATTATCTAGCCTCAATTTTGTCACTGGTAATAAAACTTTCTTTTTTTTTTTTTTTTTTTTTTTTTTTTTTTTTTTTTTTTTTTTTTTTTTTTTTTTTTTTTTTTTTGCGGTACTGGGGATTGAACTCAGCGGCATTCTACCTCCGAGCTACACCCCCAGCCCTATTTTTTATTCTTTATTTTGAAACCGAGTCTCACTAAGTTGCGGAGTGCCTCACTAAGTAGCTGCGGCTGGCCGCGAACCCGGATCCTCTGGTCTCAGCCTCCCGAATGCTGGGA
>PVLC010034048.1:0-17130 GCA_004027655.1 Graphiurus murinus | reverse complement strand
GCCGGGCATGGTGGCGCACGCTTGTAATCCCAGCATTCGGGAGGCTGAGACCGGAGGATCTGGGTTCGAGGCCAGCCTCAGCTACCTAGTGAGGCCCTCTGCAACTTAGTGAGACTCGGTTTCAAAATAAAGAATAAAAAATAGGGCTGGGGGTATAGCTCGGAGGTAGAATGCCCCTGAGTTCAATCCCCGGTACCGCAAAAAAAAAAAAAAAAAAAAAAAAAAAAAAAAAAAATTCAGTCCAAGCTGGGTGCAGTGGCATATACCTGTAATCCTAGTACTTGGGAGACTGAGACAGAAGGATCACAGGTGAGGCCAGCTTGCAGTAACTTAGCAAGACCTTGTTTCAAAATAAAAGGTAAGCTCTGGGGGTGTAGCTCAATGGTAGAACACCTCTGGGTTCAATCCCCAGTGCCATAAAAAATAAAAATAAAATATAGTCCACCTAGACAGTCTCTGATATACAGAATATAAAGTTCAAGGGACCCAGTCTGCAGTCTGCCTAAACCTAGCACTGACTGTAAGGATATCAAGAGGCAGAGTAAATGTAAATTTTTTTTCCTTTTTTTTTTGTATTACTGGGGATTGAACCCAGGGGCATTCTATCTCTGAGCTATACGCCATACTCCCAGCCCTATTTTATTCTTTATTTTGAAACAGGGTTGCACTAAGTTCCAGAAGGTCTCACAAATTGTATTGGCTGGCCACCAACCTGAAATCCTCCTGTCTCAGCCTCCCAAGTGGGATTACAAGCATATGCCACCATGCCTGGCTCAAAGTAAATTTCAAAGCGACAAAATACAGTGTCTTTAAAGAAGTCAATCAGTAAAAGCAGTTTCCTGATATTAAGTTCCTAATAGCCACTAGTTTTCTTTTTGTCTCAACAGTTTTGTAAAAACAAGCTAATATTCAGGGTTTGAATATAGATGCCAGTTATTAGAATTCTAAGAACTGTGTTAATTTAGAAGACAAGAGGCTTGATATTATGGTAAATTTGATGATTAAATGGATTAGATTTTCACTTTGTGATGCTGGATATCCTTGTATTCTTTAGAACACTAACTTAAGGTTACAAAACATTTTTCTAGTCAGAAATTGTGTGTCACATAAGCTCATGAACCAGGAACTGATGGTAAGAGGCTTAAAATAAGTCTCTCAACAAAATTAAATGTCATTAACAAAGACAACAATCCAATGCACTTAGGTTCCTAGATCTTATTTGCAGTAAAACTGATCACACACAAGAATAACAACAAAATCCTGCATCTGTTTAAAAATATTAGTTACAAATGGACTTTTCTATTTCTTGTTCCTTTTTTACCTGATTGTTTACTCAAAGATGGGACTTATTGTATGAATAGTTTAAAATCTCAAATTATCAGGTAATCGTCAGTCAGCACTCCTTAACACTGTTAGTTGCTTTAAAAGCTATATTTAAAACCAATCAGAGAGAAGTTTCTTGCAAAGAAAGGTATATGGGTTTACCACAGGCCCACTGAACCAAATTTTCCTTAATTCCTAAGAGGAAATGTAAATTCTTATGTCACCAAAATTATAAACTTACCTTCTTAGTGTTTGGAGTCTGTGGTAAATGGACCTTTAATTAATTAAGGCGCTTCCTATTGCTTCAGGCCTCTGGGCTGACCGTTGAAGGCTACCCGATCCAGACTGTTAGTGGAGATGCTCTGTGCAAACCCAGCCACAGGAGACCGAAGTGCTAAATCCTGCTTCCCCTGGGATAAGTGTACCAGGGAGGCAGCCTCTCCTCCCAGCTCTTCCCCTTGCTCATGGCATCCAGAGGTTTTACCTGGGAAAGGTACTTCCGCAATCCCTCTAGGACCAGGCGATGATGCCCCCAGAGTGAGGTTGGAGGACTTTTGGCAGCAGGAAAGGGCTGAGGTCTCGTGTGATAACAGTACATCTCCTTTCTATAATCTATGTCTGATTGGTCTGTGGTAAACCCATTTACCTTTCTTTGCAAGAAACTTTTTGCCTTAGAAGATTTTTTTTTTTTTTTTTTTTTTTGCGGTGCTAGGGATTGAACTCAGGGGCATTCTACCTCCGAGCTACATCCCCAGCCCTATTTTTTATTCCTTTATTTTGAAACCGAGTCTCACTAAGTTGCGGAGTGCCTCACTAGGTAGCTGAGGCTGGCCTCGAACCCGGATCCTCCGGTCTCAGCCTCCCGAATGCTGGGATTACAAGCGTGCGCCACCACGCCCGGCTCAATACCTTAGAAGATTTTTGATTTTTGATTCCTTCTTCTTAATTTATTTTGGTAGAATTAGGATGCATGTGTATTCTTCTCAAAATCATCTTCTTTTCTAGGCAAACTCAGACTATCACAGTGAACCCAATCAGGAGGAGGTCGTCTTCAAGGGTGTCTCTGGTAAGGAAGAAGGAAAATAATTTTTTTTTTCATTCAGTGATATTTTTTGTAATACACTTTTAGTAGTGTTAATTTTGAGTTTGAACTATAAAAGTGCAGATATTTTGATCATTTTTATTGAAAGAAAATATGTATTATACATATTTAAATATTAGGTCCAACCAAATATTAACAAATCCCAATTAGCCAAAAGTAATCATATATTGGTAGATATTTAAATTACTTGATGACTTCATCTAATAAGACTGAACATACTACACATAAGCTTCTTATTCATATGTTTATACAAGGAAATTCCTATGTATTCCTTCTTGCTCTAACTTTTGGACGCAGATTAAATGTCCTTGGTACCAGAGCATTGGGCTTGGCATTGCCATATGGGGTAGATATGGTAAGACCTGCTGTGTCTTTGTGTTTATTTTCCATATATAATATATTTAAGTCCTATAGAAGTTTTTTTAATGGAGGGAGGAAGCCAGCAGAGAATTACATCACCTCTATAACAAAGGCAACGTGTTTTAACCCTGTGTCCAACTTTCCATTTCTTAGCCTAAACCCCAGCCCTATGCGATGCCTCCCCCACCCCAGCTGCATTATAACGGACATTATACAGAGCCATATGCTTCTTCCCAAGGTAAAGTACATGAATTCTGCAAAGCCTCACACAGTTATTACTATGACTAAATCTATGAAGACTTGGAGATCTCGAACCCCGGATAGTTATACCCAAAATTGTTGTCATGATTATAGCTATCCTGGATTCATAGATGCCATTACATTCAGGTCCTTTGAATGTATGTTGAAATATGTAATATCAAATTTTGATGCCAAATTTGACCAATGGGAACTTTTTAAAGCTGGTTCCTATGTCCTTTTAATACTCCCATTGCTTTCTTCTTTTTGACAAAAGATGTCCTAGACTCACTCTTTTTTTCTCTGCCTGACACCTTCCCACTTTTAAAGTTTAATTACCACAGTTTTTGTGTGATAGGTATAGTGAACTATATTTCCAACAGTGCCCCAAAGCTGAATCTTGAACATTCTTTTAACATACTCTATAAAGCTATATGAAGGGTCAAGAAGGTTGGTGCAGATGAGTACCCCCCCCCTTTTTGGTGGTATTGGAGATTGAACCCAGAGGCATTCTACCTCTGAGCCACACACCCAGTCCTATTTTATTTTTGTATTTTGAAGCAAGGTCTCCCTGTATTGCCAAGGACTTCACTAAGTTGCTAAACCTGCGATCTTCCTGTCTCAGCCTCCTAAATACTGGAGTAACCCCCTATCTTAATCTTGGAATCTAATTGTGGAGGATAAGACAAATGCATACATAACTTAAACACAATGAGGACACAGTTGTTTTGGTGAGAGAGCACACAGTCACTGTGCCATTCGATGGAAGACAGACTCATTGTACTGGGGCATTGAGGAGAGCTTTCTGGGCCTCAAGAGAGGGCTGGATTTCAACAGTTAGAGAGGTGGGCCCTTGATTGGGACTTCTGCTCCGGTTTGGGGGATAGCGAATGCTGACACAGAATGAGGAAAGGGTGTTTGTAGAGTGGAGTGGTCCAGTTGCCCTCCCATGTAGGCAACTGGTAGGGAAAGAAGGCAGATTGTGACTAAACTGTTTGTGCCGGGCCTTCGGTGCAGATGAGAGTTTCCATGCGGAGAGGGGTAGGCAGGGGGAACAGTGTTGGGGTGTGGGTTTTGAGCACCCGTGTCCGGGTGGTCTTTTCTCCACCATCCTTCTCGCACCTGCCGCCAATTGTACCTGCACCCTGACCCTCCCACCTCTGGGCTGAGGCTCTCCTGCATGTCGGTCTCCTTGCTCATTCTCCCACCTCAGTCTGTAAACATCATCATATTTTTTGCTCTCCTTTGTGTGTGTGTGTGTGTGTGTGTGTGTGTGTGTGTGTGTGTGCGCGCGCGCTGGGGATTGAACCCAGGGGCATTCTACCTCTGAGCTATACCCTCAACCCTATTTTATTTTTTATTTGGAAACGGGGTCTCTCTAAGTTGCTGAGAGCCTAAGTTACTGAGGCTGGCTTTGAACCCATGATCCTCCTGTCTTAGCCTCCCAGGTACTGGGATTACAGGAGTGTGCCACCACGCCTGGCTCATGCCTTCCTCTCTTCCTATGATGGCTTGGGGTTATTTTTTCTTCCCTTTTTCACCCCTGTCCTTCTAAGTGTGGTATCTGGGCTGCTCCTGCTTGTCGGTTACCCCTCATTCCTTCTGCCTTGCTTCTCTGCAAAGCTGCCTCTCGGGTGCCCAGCATTCACAGGTCTCTTCACCCTCAAAGTCCGGCATTGCTCTTCCTGACAAGCTGGGTTTCCCTCCGCCTTCCAGTCGGTCAGTATTGTTTGGTGTTGTTTGGTGTTCCCCAAAGGCGCGTCTGTGTTCTTCCCTCCCACTGGGAGCCGCCACTGCAGTCTCATCCATGTTTCAGATCCCCCCAGGGATGACTGTCAGATCTTCATCTCCCACCCCGTTGTCACTCCTGTGCTCCAGCCCCATTTGCTACCGGGTGACAGGTTGTTGCGACAGCTGAGGGGGCTGCTGGCTTATAGGAAGCATTCACTAATGGCGTCAGCTACTACTACTCGAAAAGTTACAGTACTGCATCTGAGTCATCATTCTACTCCACAAGCCTGTTACTTTCCTGTGCTCCTTACTTCATTGTTGTGAAGTCCCTCTCCTGGCTACTTGGATTCTGGGCTGCATGTAATTTTGCTTTTCTTTTTCTGCACTTGACAGCTAGTCAGTTACAAATCCTATTGCCTCTAACTACCTTCATGTGTCTTCCATATCCTCATCTCCTCAGATCCAATCCAGTCTTTTCTCCTTTCTTACCTCTGACTGACTGTTGCATCACGAGCTATATCTTCAGTCTCCATTCTCCCTGGTTCATCTAACTCAAGCTGCCAGGTACACTCCCTGCTGTGCAGGATTGTTCTGTCCCCCAGGGGTCAAGACTCCACAGTACAGTATTCCCTTAGTCTGCCTTTTTTTTTTGGTGGTGGTACTGGGGATTGAACCCCTGGGGCATTTTACCTCCGAGCGACATCCCCAGCCCTATTTTTTGTTCTTTATTTTGAAACGGTCTCACTAAGTTGCGGAGTGCTTCATTAAGTAGCTGAGGCTGGCCACGAACCTGTGATCCTCCTGTCTCAGCCTCCCAAGTACTGCGATTACAAGTATGTGCCACCACACCCAGCTCTTAGTCTGCTTTTCCGATTCAATTTCGCACTGTTAGTCTGCTCCTCTCTAGCCTGCCCTCTAGGAGTGGTCCCCACTTCAGCACACTGCCCTGTCACCCAGCACGCTTGTTGCTAAGGTTACCTGTCCCTTGTGCCCTGGCAGAACTCTGCTCCAGCTCAGCCTGCCTCAGGGGCTCAGGCTGGGGAGCTTCTTCCATCTGGGGTGCTCTTGCTTAGGGAAGCAGGGGGAAGAGACTGAAGAGACTGGCTCTTAACCCTCTGCCCACTTTCCCTTGACTGCTGCTAGTCATGAGGCCATGCCCAGGGTCAAGGGATGAGACATAATTTTGCGTGCTCTCAGAGGTAGAGACCTGGCTACTGCTGAGAGCTGACATGCCTCCTCCTCCCACCTACCCCACGAGGCCCCTTGGAGGCCCTGCTTCCTTGAGGATGCTTTTCACCATCTCATGCATATCTGCATCAACTTAGCCCACGCTGGAAGCTCCCCTTCCTTCCTCTGGACTCCTGTAACCCTTTCTCTCCTTCCTTAAATGACAGTGATTATTGTGCCTACATTTCACTTATTTTTCCCCCCTGTATTCTAGTCATCTCTCCCCTCTTCTGCTCTTAGTATTGTATTACTCATGACAGGCTCACAAATGATTGGGTGATTTGAGAGGCACCTGGAGGCAGGGACACCAGCTAGGCAAGTGTCACTGGTCCAGACGAGCGAAGTAGGGATCCAAGCTGATGGCAATGAGAAAAAAGGGGCGCCAGAGACTGAGCGTGGCTGCCGAGTATTCTGTGGGTAGCAGAGGCACCACAAGGAAGCACTCACTGTGTGTCAGCAGAACGGAGTGGGCATTTGAGTGCAATTTCTGTGGAGCTGAGCATGCTGCCAGAATAAAAGGCACCCACTAGACTATGGTGTATCACTCTGGTAATCAGTTGTCCCTGAAAGCATCACACAAACACTGCTTTTCAAAGGAAACTGTTCTCAGAACAACTTGACTGCAGACTTTTCTTTGAAGTGTTGGAAATCACGGTTTATTAGTGAAGTGATTCAGGTGAGCTATAGATTGGCTGGAAGAAACATGGCCTCTTCCAGCTTGGGGCAGGAACACACGGCAGCATCGTAAGATTAGTCTCCCGATTCTGTGAGCCCTGGCTCCAACGTGGGGGCCAGGCAGGTGCAGCTGCAGTTGTCCTAGCATGGTTTTTGGCTTCTGGGCCCTTGGTGGGGTGTGCAGCTCCCAGTAACACTGTTGGACAGGAGAAGCTCACGTCCTGCTGCACTGTCATCCTTTTATAGTAGAAGTTGTGTATCTATCCTGGAAGAACCTCAGCTAGCAATCTAAAACTCCAGTTAAGGAAATGTTTACAGATAGTTGCTGCTTGAACATCAGCAAGTCCATGTTCCCACCCCGAGAGAAAGCAGAGTCGGTGGCTCAGCGCCTTGAGCAGTATCTCTGCCTTGGGTTCTAGAAAGCCTGTTTCCTGTCTCTAGTGAGGTGCAGGTTTTTTTTTTTTTTTTGCGGTACTGGGGATTGAACTCAGGGGCATTCTACCTCCGAGCTAGATCCCCAGCCCTATTTTTTTATTCTTTATTTTGAAACCGAGTCTCACTAAGTTGCGGAGTGCTTCACTAGGTAGTTGAGGCTGGCCTCGAACCCAGATCCTCCGGTCTCAGCCTCCCGAATGCTGGGATTACAAGCGTGTGCCACCACGCCCAGCTTGAGGTGCAGGTTTTTAAGCTTCAGAAAGAAAGATGATGTTTTGTCATGCAGTTATACTCTTGACATTGGACTTGGATTAGGCTAATTTTTATTGGGTGCCAGTTTCTCAACATTACCCTTTAATAAGGTAGAGCCGCCCCATTCTATAGACGAGGAAGCCAAGGCTCCCAGGGCCGCTCAGATAGTATGGGTGAAGCCAGGTCATTTTGGCAAGGATTTTTATAGGCCCTGTTGAAAATGTCATCCAAGTTCAGGGCCTCTTTCAATATTTGACCGGAGTAGTTGGTCCAATTTAATACACTTTTAAGATCTCCTCTTAAAGTACATTGTAAAACTTTTGTTCTTCCAGATAACCTCTTTGTGCCCAACCAGAATGGCTACTATTGTCACTCCCAGACAAGTTTGGATAGAGCCCAGATGGACTTTAGCGGTCGAATCCGAAACGGCAGCGTCTACAGTGCACACAGCACGAGCTCCCTGAATAACCCTCAGCCCTACCTGCAGCCCTCCCCCATGTCCTCTAACCCCAGTATTACTGGAAGTGACGTCATGAGGCCGGACTACATCCCCTCCCACCGGCACAGCACCCTGATACCCCCCTCCTACCGCCCGACCCCCGACTATGAGACTGTCATGAAGCAGCTCAACCGAGGCCTGGTGGCCGACAGGCAGAGCCGCTCGCTGAGAAACCTGAACATCGGCAATTCCTTCGCGTACAGCCGGCCCGATGCCCTGGTCTACAGCCAGCCGGAAATCCGCGAGCACGCCCATTTCGCCTCTCCCCAGGCGGCCCACTACCCCTTCAACTTGAACTACAGTTTCCACAGCCAGTCCCCTTACCCCTACCCGGCCGAGAGGCGGCCGGTGGTGGGCGCCGTCAGCGTGCCAGAGCTGACCAACGTGCAGCTCCAGGCCCAGGACTACCCGGCTCCCAACATCATGAAGACCCAGGTGTACCGCCCGCCCCCGCCGTACCCCTACCCGCGGCCGGCCAACAGCACCCCGGACCTGTCCCGCCACCTCTACATCAGCAGCAGCAACCCGGACCTCATCACCAGGCGGGTGCACCACTCGGTCCAGACGTTCCAGGAGGACAGCTTGCCGGTGGCCCACTCGCTGCAGGAGGTCAGCGAGCCCCTGACGGCCGCGCGGCACGCCCAGCTGCAGAAGAGGAACAGCATCGAGGTGGCGGGGCTCAGCCACGGCCTCGAGGGCCTGCGGCTCAAGGAGAGGACCCTGTCGGCCTCGGCCGCGGACGTGGCGCCCCGCGCGCTGGCCGCGGGCTCGCAGCCCAGCGTCTTCCCCGACCCGACCAAGCCCGAGGACGAGGAGGAGCAGGAGGGCGGGAGGTGTGGCCACCAGAAGTCTCTTTCAGATGCCACCATGCTGATCCACAGCAGCGGAGAGGAGGATTCCGAGGAGGACAGCAGGGTGCGCGCCACGGTCCCCGCCCGCCGGGAGTCGCCGGGCTACCCCTGTGCCGCGGTGGCCGCTGGCCCTCTGCACATCCTGGAGCCCAAGCCCCACGTCTCAGAGTCGGAAAAGAGGTCGAGCGAGGCCGGCCCGGTGCACGCACTCGCGGAGGCCCGGCGGCCGCGCAGAGACGGGCTGCTGACGCCCTCCATGTCCGAGTCCGACCTCACCACGTCCGGGCGCTACCGAGCGCGGAGGGACTCCCTGAAGAAGAGGCCGGTGTCGGACCTCCTCTCCGGGAAGAAGAACATTGTGGAAGGGCTTCCGCCCTTAGGGGTAAGCCGCCTCTGAGCACAGGTGCAGTCGGCCTGAACCGTGCCCTTGAACCTGCTCCTGCTTCTGCTTCTGATGCGTCTCAGGGGTTTTTTTTGCCTGTTCTTTTAACATTTCTCATCCCCTCCTCCTGCACGTTATTGTTGTCTTATTTTGAACACATTTGAGTTTATATATGGAAATAATGGGCACTGATTATAGAGTGCTAATGGTTGTTAGAATAAGTTTGATGGAATGAAAAGGTTTTTTGGAATGGAACAGGAAGAGTGAGTGAAGTGTTTCAGTACTGCGGTGATAAGGACGAGGTTGCAATTTCATGACTTCAGCCAAGAGTGCTTTGTAACCAACCATTAAAACACAGAGAGGTGAGGCAGCACCTGACTGTATTGTTCCTTTGGCTCGTGAAACATCACTTTGAGTATCTTGGCAGTGATCTCTGAGGACTGGCCAGTGATTCTGGAATTGGGAATTTGGCACTTTGTTAAGACAAAAGAAACAAACAAACAAAAAGAACCTAGAACTCCAGGTCTCTTTAAAAGAAAGAGTGAGTGAAGCCGGGCGTGGTGGCTCACGCTTGTAATCCCAGCATTCGGGAGGCTGAGACTGGAGGATCCAGGTTCGCTGCCAGCCTCAGCTACGTAGTGAGGCACTCCGCAACTTAGTGAGACTCGGTTTCAAAATAAAGAATAAAAAATAGGGCTGGGGGGTGTAGCTCGGAGGTAGAATGCCCCTGAGTTAAATCCCCAGTACTGCAAAAAAAAAAAAAAAAAAAAAAAAAAAAGAGTGAGTGAACTGAGAATTCAGAGACTGCCCTAGAAATTTCAGCTCTTTGTTCCTAAATATAGTAAGTAGATATAGATTAAGCACATCTCCCCTGTTTGAAACAAAATATAAAAGAGCCTAATATAGCTAGCTGTCCTTCTCAGACAAGGTACTGAGTACTTTATCTACTTCATCCACTCTTCAAAAAGCCCATTGTAATAACTATCTTTAGGTAAAGAAATAGACTGACATGTCAAGAAACTTTTCCCAGGTCACACAAGTCACACAACTAGTGAGTGAGTGACCTGGGATCTTAAACCCATGTTTATTCTGTAGCCTGTTCTCTTCCCCACTGTTCTGCACGGAGATATATGACGCACAACATTTTGCTAAGTAATAGTTGTTGAAGCCTTGCTATTCTGTCCACTGAAACTTTTTCACCTTAAGCGTTTGCGGCCCTGCTGTGGAGTGTGTCCACTCTTAAGTCATCTGGTTGCGCTGCTCCCCGCCCCGCCCTTCATGGCCCACACACCTGTGCTGGAGCCAGCACAGAGAGGAGGGCAGCCTCCCACTCTCCTAGCAGCGAGGACTGTCTTCTCCATCTCTGCTGGACTGCACACTCAGACGTAAGGGCCCGCTTCCAGGGTGTTCTAGCCTAGTGTTTGAGATCCTCGAAGATACGGCAAACTCCTTGATGGGCAGGAGGAAGCACACAGGAGGATAGTGCTTGTGAAATAGATCCGTATACCCAGACCCAAACTACTTACAAAGGTGCCGTGGATTTAAAAGGCTTTATTCAATTGGGGATTTGACTTTAGGTTTATTTTTAATTTTTCCTGAGGGTACAGCCTTACTTTTCTGAACAGCCTCAGGTAGACTGAGGAATAGGCTGATGAGCAGTGTCAGGGTGGGGTCCGGGGAGTTTCTACAGTAACTCTACCTGAATTCTTCAGTCAGCTGGATAGACCCTTATGTTAAGAACTGTCCACAGTCAGTATTCAAGCCTATTTTGTCCCTGTACTTTTTTTTGTGTGTGTGTGGTATTAGGGATTGAACCCAGGGGTGTTTTACCTCTGAGCTACACCCCAAGCCCTATTTTTTATTTTTTATTTTGAGACAAGGTCTCACTAAGTTGTGGAGGGCCTCACTAAGTAGCTGAGGCTGGCCGTGAACCCAGATCCTCCTGTCTCAGACTCTTAAGTACTAGGATTAGAAGCATACGCCACCACGCCTGGCTTCCCTGTAGTTTTGAATGGATCCTGGCAGGTTCTGCTAAATCTGAGGACTTTGATTAATTTAGTTCTCTTAAAGTACAAATTTTCTCCAGTGACTTTTTTTTTTTTCTTGGTGGTGGTACTGGGAGTCGAACCCAGGTGCATGCCACTTCTGAGCCACATCTCCCAGCACAATTTTTATTTTTTATTTTGAAACAGGGTCTGTGTTGCTGAGGTCCTTGCTGAGTTGCTGAGACTGACTTTGAACCTGTGATTCTCCTGTCTCAGCCTCCCAAGTATTGGGATTATTAGCTCATTGACTTTTAAGACCTACAGTAGTATTAAAAAATTGAGTAATTGAATCATGTTTTTGGCATCCTTTATGCATAAAGTATTTTATTTACTCAAAGAATGTTTATAGCACCTGAGGCCAAGAGGAAAGAGTATAGGCCTTAAGAGTTAAAGGCCTTGTGTCTGAGTCTGGGTCTTGCCATTTATTAGTTTTCTGCTCAGTGGACAGGACCCTTTATGCATCAAGCTTCAGCTTTCACATCTGTAGTCTGGGGACAGCCATCCCTGCTCTGCCCATTTACTTTGTAAGCATAAAGTCCTACATAAGGTTAGGTGTGCAAAGCAGCTATCTGATGAATTAAATGATTCAGTATAACTAGTTTTGGTGTGTATGTGTGTGTGTGTGTTTTACTGGGGATTGAATCCAAGGAGATTCTAACTCTGAGCTACACCCCCAGCCCTATTTTATTTTATTATTTTGAAACACAGGGTCTTGCTGAGTTGCTGAGGGCCTTGCTAAGGCTGTCTGTGAATGCGCAACCCTCCTGTCTCAGCCTCCCAAGTACTGGGATTACTGGTGTGCACCTCCATGCCCCGCTCAGCATAACTAGTTTTGATGAAAGGTTTTTGTTTTGCTTTTTATTGTTTTTATGCTGATTCCTATGTGACTTTGGGCAAGCTATTTAGTCTGTTTGTGGCTATGTTTTTTTCATTTATAAATGAGTTGACCCCAAAGAATTACTGGGGGAATAAAATGAGGTCTTGACATGTCGGAAATGCTCAGTCAATATTAACTTTTTACAGTGAGGATACGTCATACATTTAACTTACTGACTTCCCAAGAGTTGAAGAAGCCAACACTTTGCTAAAACCTGTAACCCCTTCGTGGTAACAAGGGGTTGCCATTATCTTGTGTAATTGTTATGACAAACAAATAAGCTAATGTGAAGGTTAAAGAGGGTTAGTATTAAAATAAAATAAGATTAAATGAAATAAATCCCACAACAAGAAGGAACATTTCTAGTTGGGCCTGCTGGCTCGTGCCTGTAATCCTAGTACTTGGAAGGCTGAGACTGGAAGACCCATTCCAGGCCAGAGAGCAGTAACTTTGCAAGACTCTGTTTAAATAAATAAATAAAACAAATAAATAAGGTTGGGGTCATAGCTCGGAGGTAGAACACCCCTGGGTTCAATCCCCAGTACCACACACAAAAAAGAAGGAGCATTTTTTGAATTCTCCACCCATCTGTCTCCACCTCCAGGGACTTGATTGTTATCTCCAAGTCAGACTGGTTTGGGTGCTCATACATCTTCATAAAGACTTTCTCTTGGACGCACCCTTTAGTCTTGTATAGTGGTTCTCATGTGAGAAATTGCTGTGCAGATTATGCATTTAAAACCATATACTTGTCCTCTCAGGGTTAGTGAAGGGATACTCCAGGCTAGTTTTTACTTCGTCAAGTGCTGGCTTTTGAATTAACCTCACAGCCAGTCATCTTTACTCAGCCTGTCGAGTGGGCCTTTTAAGCCATTGTCGGGCAGAGAAGTGCTGGAGCCAGCTCCCACTGGCTTGCAGGAGCTGGCTGTTAGATTTTCAGTGATCTTGTGAGGCATTCAAATTGGCCATGATAGGAGTATTTGCACCATGGAATTGCCCAACGCAGATCAGAACTTTCCCCCAGGAGCCAGCTGCAGACCATTACCAGCGCACCATCTTCTGCACACATTAGAACCGGGAAGGACTTTTCCTCTGTGACTGTGTGTGTATCTCCCAGTCTAGGTGAGGTTAGAGAGGAAAGGGGGCTTCCCTGAAGGCTGTGAATGAGATGGAGGCTGTTAGTTATTCTACCTCTGAGCTATACTCCTAGCTCTATTTTATTTTTATTTTAAAATTTTATTTATTTATTTATTTATTTATTTATTTATTTATTTATTTATTTATTGTGGTACTGGGGATTGAACCCAGGGGCATTTTACCTCTGAGTTATACCCTCAGCCCTATTTTTAAATTTTTATTTGGAAACAGAGTCTTGCTAGGTTGGTGAGTCTCACTACATGCTGAAGCTGTCCTCAAACCTGTGATTCTCCTGTGTCAGCCTCCTAAGTACTGGGATTACAAGTGTGCGCCACCACGCCTGGCTTTATTTTTTATTTTTAAATAGGATCTTACTTATCATGTACTGGCCTGGAATCTGCAACCCTCCTGTCTCAGTCCCCCAAGGACTGGGATTGCAGGTGTGTGACCGGCACCTTTTAAAGTTCTTTTTTTTTTTTTTTTTTAAAGCTGAATTTTTGTGTCATATTTTGAAATTTGGGAGTTCTTTGAAGGAATGCTGCTTGCCTGGAGCCTCACCTTTCATTGCAACAGAGCTTTGTAACCAACTGAGTTTCAAAACCTTCTATCTGGGAGACTTATCAGAGCTTTGGCCTTGAAAGGAATGCTTTCCTCCTAATGTTTAAGTAAATGGTGTGGGAAGGAGGAGAATCTGTCACGTGGTTCAGTTGGCAAAGGAGAACGGAGACTCTTTGTTACCAGTCTTCATCCCATTGAGATTTCTTTTCAAAGGATTGTATTCGTGTATATTTCATATATACATGTAAATATTTTTACAGGGGATGAAAAAGACTCGGGTAGATGCAAAAAAAATCGGTCCCCTTAAGTTGGCTGCCCTCAATGGACTCTCCTTGTCTCGATTGCCTCTGCCTGACGAAGGGAAGGAAGTGTCCACCAGAGCGACGAACGATGAGAGGGTAGGTACACGCAGCGCGCTGGCTCTGTGCCTTTTCAGGGACAACTGGTAAATACTACAAAAATGCCTTCATGAGATGCTAGTGATGTTACCAGTCCTCATCCCATTGAGATTTCTTTTCAAAGGATTGTATTCATGTATATTTCATATATACATGTAAATATTTTTACAGGGGATGAAAAATCATCATGAATGAATATTAAAGAATTTTCGAAGCTGGCCATAAAATTGAGGCAGATGTACAGCTAGTGTCTTGCAGAGCACTGCAGCTCGAACGTTGACCAGCGTTTGGCTTTGGAGTGCTCTTTAGCTTCTGCCAGTCTGGTTTTTGGGGCAGTCCTGATATTTGATGGCCGTAATGTGAGACCTCTACAAATGTATGAGTAGACATGGGAAAGAAAGCAAGTGTTGACTGCCTCATGATACTGAAAATTTATCTCAAGAGTAGTTTTCAAAACTGTCTTTGTGTCTGAAATGTACTCTGTGAGATTTCATTATATCAAAATCAGACAAGCATGACATTTCCTTACAACTGGATGCTGGAGAGCTGTAGTTCCCAATATTCATTATTTTCAGTAGTTTATTAATAAAACATTGTTCATAGATGTTGGAACTGATTGTCTTTAAAAGATTTACTGCTTGCCGGGAGAATTCTGTTTCTTAGGGGGGGTCACAAAATTGACCACAGAATTTGAGAAAACAAAATCAGCAAATTGCTTTAGGCCACTTTTTAACTTAAAACAGAATTTTAATCATATGTGTTGCCAACAAGGTTATGTCTTTTGTTCTTTTAACTTTTATTGCTATGGCTTGTTAAAACTTTTAAGTTTAGTTCCATGTAGGATGTTCAATATTAAATAATGCTAGACCTGAAGCAGAAAACACTTCACATGTACAAATGCAGCTGTGATGTGTGGCTATATTCATTTTATTCCACCTATTCTATTTTACAGTGTAAAATTCTGGAACAACGGTTAGAACAGGGAATGGTATTCACAGAATATGAAAGAATTCTTAAAAAGCGGCTCGTTGATGGGGAGTGCTCAATAGCCCAGCTCCCTGAAAATGCGGAAAGAAATAGATTCCAAGATGTCCTTCCCTATGATGACGCAAGGGTGGAGTTGGTCCCCACCAAGGAAAACAATACTGGTTACATCAATGCCTCACATATTAAGGTGAGAGGACATCTGGAGTCAGCACATGAACTTTGTGGTTAAGTTACAAGAATGCTAAGAATTGTATTCATTCATGCCTGTGTTCCAAAAACACCCCAATTTGGAACCTATGTTGCGGGCTGGGGGTACCATATACCAGGGCTGTATAAAAAGTGTTTATCAGCCAGGCATGGTGATGCACGCCATAATCCTAGTACTTGGGAGACTGAGACGGGGGATTGCAAGTTTCAGTCCAGCCTCAGCAACTTATCAAGGCCCCCAATAACTTAGTGAGATCCTGTCTCAAAATAAAAAATAAAATAGGGCTGGTGGTCTAGCTTGGAGATAGCACGCCACTGGCGTCCCTCCTCGGTACAAAAAAAAAAAAAGTATTTATCAGACAACCACAATTGTGTCTACCCTCTCCATGTAGGAAACCACTCTGCCCCCAACATTGTTGCAGAACTCGGATAGTGGGAGCTCCGTAGTGACCTGGCTTTGGGACTTTGTCCTAAGTCTGAAGGCCTCTTTTTGACTTACACAGTTTCCAAGAGTTGCTAGTTTTTTCTTATCATACCTGCATGACTTTTATGTAACAAACATGCCTGGGCTTCCTGATGGTATTCACAAAAGCTTTTACTTTTGAAGGTGCCCTCTGTTCTCTTTGCATCCATTCTGTGATCAGTTTTAAATGTCACTTTGTTCTTCAAAGAAGCACTTTTTTTTTTTTTCCTGGAAACAGTACAGTGCCATTAAACTGGGGTAATGGTATATCTATTAAGCTGGAAAAAGTGATGATTCACAACAGGTGTCTGAATAAAGCCAGATGTTCTCTCTTCTCTGTCATGGTACCCTTTGTTCCTGCTGGCTAGATTTGATTCTTTATTCTAGAAAGGAGAAACCTTCTTATAGTGAGTGAACAGGTAACTGTCTATGGTCAGGTATTGTTTTTCTTCTTTACCACATTTTCTTCGGTTTGCAAGTCTTATCTGATGAGAGCGATCTGACAACTACGGCTTTCTTTTCTTATCTACTGGGGATTGAACCCAGGGTCATTCTACCTCCATACTGTACTCCCAGCCCTTTTTTATTTTGAAATGGTCCCACTAAGTTGCTGAGGCTGTCCTTGAACCTGCAACCCTTCTGTCTCAGCATTGTGGTTCTATAGTGGTATTTCAAAATCTTTAGCAGCAGCCTGAGTAATAATAGAGAGAGTATAAAGTTCAGAGTTGGATAGATTGGGTCGATTCCTAGATCTTCCACTCACCAGCTGTGGGACTTCTACAAAAAGAAATGTGATACCTTTGTCCCACAGTTTCCAGGTTGACCTCTGTTGTAACCTGTGCCCCCCCACATGCCTGCCACTCAGTGGGTGCTGGGTGGGAGGACTGGAGGCGGGGCCAGGAGCCCGGCAGCCTCTGATGAGCGCATGTGTGGAACAGGGCTTGGGCACGGTTTTACATTTAATGGGCACTCAGAAAACCGTTATCCATGCCACTAAATATCAGTGGAGCTGAGATTCAACCCAGGTTTCCTGACTACAAATCCAGTCATTACTCCGTTACATTAGACAATACTCAAGGGTGTTAAATTTTTTTTTTTTTTTTTTTTTTTTTTTTTTAGTGAGACCCAGTTTTATTTATTTTTTTATTTTATTTTTTTTAAAATTTTTTTGTAGCAATTCGTGCAATATAGCATACATCTTTGTTAAGTACGAGTTGTTAACAACGTATTTGCACACAATTCTCATTTGACCCCTTCCCCAATTCCCACCCCAATCCCCTCCCCCTCCCTCCCCCTCAGGTTCACTTCAGTGAGTGACCTTGATATGATTGTGTAAGTACATCATGTGCTTTAGGGCGTCCCTCTGCCCCTTGCGTCCACTACA
>PVLC010034047.1:0-17104 GCA_004027655.1 Graphiurus murinus | reverse complement strand
GTGGGTCATAGAAGAAGTAAGGAAGAGTTTACCATCAAACAAAAGCCCAGGGTCAGATGGTTTTCCAAGTGAATTTTATAAAACATTTTTAGAAGAGCTAATCCCAATACTCCTCAAACTATTCCATGAAATAGAAACAGGACCCTTCCAGACACATTCTATGAAGCCAACATCATACTAATACCAAAACCAAATAAAGACAGCTCATGAAAAGAAAACTATAGGTTTATATCATTGATGAAATTAGATGCAAAACTGCAAACAAGATACTAGCAATGAGCATTCAAAACCACATCAAGAAAATTATACACCATGACCAAGACGGGTTCATTCCAGGGATGCAAGGCTGGTTCAACATATGAAAAACAATACATGTAATTCACCACATAAACAGACTCAAAGACAAAAATCACATGATCATCTCAATTAATGCTGAAAAAGCATTTGACAAGATCCAACACCCATTCATGCTAAAAGCACTACAGAGAATTGGAATAGAAGGAACATACCTCAAAATCATAAAGGCAATATACAATAGGCCTACAGCCAGCATCATATTAAATGGAGAAAGACTGCAAGAGTTCCCACTAAAGACAGGCACAAGACAAGGATGTCCATTATCACCTCTTCTGTTTAATATAGTACTTGAGACTCTAGCCAGAGCAATAAGGCAAGAGAAGAAAATCAAAGGGGTAAAAATAGGGAAAGAAGAACTAAAACTATCACTTTTGCACATGACATGATACTATACTTAGAAGACCCAACAAACTCAACCAAAAAACTCATAGAACTGATCAACAAATTCAGTAAGGTGTCCGGATACAAAATCAATCTTAAAAAATCAGAAGCCTTTCTATATACCAACCATAAATCCACTGAAAAAGAAATCCAGAAAGCAATTCCACTCACAATAGCATCCTGAAAAATAAAATACTTAGGGATAAACCTAACCAAGGAGATTAAAGACCTCTATAAGGAAAATTACAGAAAGCTGAAGAAGGAAATCGATGAAGACCTTAGTAGATGGAAAAATTTACCATGCTCTTGGATAGGCAGAATAAATATCATCAAAATGGCCATCCTCCCAAAACTGATCTACAAATTCAATGCAATACCCATGAAATTGCCAAGGATGCTCCTCACAGACATAGAAAAATCAATCCTTAAATTCATCTGGAAAAACAAAAAGCCCAGGATAGCCAAAGTAGTTCTTAGCAATAAAGTCATGCAGGAGGCATCACAATACCTGACTTTAAACTCTACTACAAAGCTACAGTAATAAAAATAGCATGGTCCTGGCACAAAAAATAGACACATAGACCAATGGAGCAGAATAGAAGACTCAGAAACAGACCCACAGACTTACAGTCAACTGATTTTTGACAAAGGAGCCAAAAGTATACACTGGAAAAAAGATAGCCTCTTTAACAAATGGTGTTGGCAAAACTGGTTAACCATATGCGGGAAACTGGAAATAAACCCCACTTTTTCACCCTGCACAAGAGTCAACTCAAGGTGGATCAAGAACATGGAAGTCAGACCAGAGACATTGCAGCTATTTGAAGAGGGCATAGGCCCAACACTTCAACACATAGGCACAGGTAAAAACTTTCTCAACAAGACCCCCAAAGCACAAGCAGCTCAAAGGAAGATCAATATATGGGATTGCACTAAACTGAAGAGCTTCTGCACAGCAAAGGAAACTATCAAGAACCTCGACAGAGAGCCTACAGAGTGGGAGAAAATTTTTGCCAGTTACAATTCAGATAGAGGTCTAATATCTAGGATATACAAAGAACTCAAGAAAATCGCAACTAAGAAAGCAAATAACCCAATCAAAAAATGGGTAAAGGACCTAAATAGACACTTCACAAAAGAAGAAATAAAAATGGCCAATAAATGTATGAGGAAATGTTCCACATCATTGGCAATCAGGGAGATGCAAATCAAAACTACCCTGAGATTTCACCTAACTCCAGTCAGAATGGCAATCATAAAAAACATGAACAACACCACCTGCTGGTGAGGATGTGGAGAAGTGGGAACCCTACTACATTGTTGGTGGGAGTGCAAACTTGTGCAACCACTGTGGAAAACAGTATGGAGGATCCTCAGACGAATGGGAATGAACCTACCATACGACCCAGCAATTCCACTACTGGGTATATACCCAAAAGAATGGAAACCAAACTATCAGACCGATGCATGTGTATCTATGTTTATAGCGGCTCAATTCACAATAGCCAAACTATGGAAGCAGCCAAGATGTCCATCCACAGATGAATGGATTACAAAACTATGGGATATATATACAATGGAATTTTACTCAGCCATAAAGAAGAACAAAATCATGTTCTTTGCAGGGAAATGGAGGCAACTGGAAAACATTATGTTAAGTGAGATTAGCCAGTACAGAGAGTAAAGAAACATATGTTCTTCCTAATATTTGGATGTTAGGGAGTAGATGAGACATAAGAGGGTCCCCAGATGAAAAAGTAGAGACCCTCGATAAACAAAGAAGTAGACTTAACCGAAGGGAATGGACGGGGGGTGGGGGGGAGAGCATACTAAGGCACACGATGTACTTACACAATTATATCAAGATCACTCACTGAACTGAACTTTGAGAGGGAGGGAGGGCGAGGGAGCGGGGTGGGAATTGGGGATAGGGTCAGATGAGAAATGTGTGCACATTTGTCTTTATCAATTTGTACCTAACAAAAATGTATAAATACAAAGCACGAATTATTACAATAAAAAATATAAAAATTAAAAAATTTTTAAAAAGTGATATTACCACCGACAGTATGGAAATACAGAGGATCATCAGAGACTGTTTTGAAAAACTATACTCCAACAAAATGGAAAATCTGGAAGAAATTGACAATTTTTTAGATACACACATCCCTTCTAAACTGAATCAAGAAGATAAAACCAATAAAAATCAAAGAAATAGAAACAGCAATAAAAAGTTTACCATCAAACAAAAGCCCAGGGCCAGATGGTTTTAAAGTGAATTTTATAAAACACTTATGGAAGAATTAATCCCAATATCCTCAAATTATTCTGTGAAATAGAAAGAAACAGGACACTCTCAAACTCTTTCTATGAAGCCAACATCACATTAATACCAAAGTCAAATAAAGACAGCTCAAGAAAAGAAAACTATAGGCCTATATCACTGATGAACCTAGATGCAAAACTGCTAAACAAAATACTAGCAATGCCCATTCAAAATCACATCAAGAAAATTATACACCATGACCAAGTTGGGTTCATCCCAGGGATGCAAGGCTGGCTCAACATACAAAAAACAATCCATGTAATACACCACATAAACAAACTCAAAGACAAAAATCACATGATCATCTCAATTGATGCTGAAAAAGCATTTGACAAGATCCAACACCCATTCATGCTAAAAGCACTACAGAGAATTGGAATAGAAGGAACATACCTCAAAATCATAAAGGCAATATACAATAGGCCTACAGCCAATATCATATTAAGTGGAGAAAAACTGCAAGAGTTCCCACTAAAAACAAGAGCAAGACAAAGATATCCATTATCACCTCTTCTGTTCAACATAGTACTTGAGACTCTAGCTAGAGCAATAAGGCAAGAGAAGGAAATCAAAGGGGTAAAAAGAGGCAAAGAAGAACTAAAACTATCCCTCTTTGCAGATGACATGATATTATACCTAGAATACCCAAAAAAGTTAGCCAAAAAATTTATAGAACTGATCAACAAATTCAACAAAGTGTCTGGATACAAAATCAATCTTAAAAAATCAGAAGCTTTCCTGTACGCCAACCATAAAAGCATTGAAAAAGAAATCCAGAAAACAATTCCACTCACAATAGCACCCCCAAAAATAAAATACTTAGGGATAAACCTAACCAAAGAGGTAAAAGACCTCTATAAGGAAAACTACAAAAAGCTGAAAAAAGACCTTAGAAGATGGAAAAATCTACCATGCTCTTGGATAGGCAGAATAAATATCATCAAAATGGCCATTCTCCCAAAAGAAATCTACAGATTCAATGAAATACCCATGAAATTACCAAGGTCACTCCTCACAGACATAGAAAAATCAGTCCTTAAATTCATTTGGAACAAGAAAAAGCCCAGAATAGCCAAAGTAGTTCTTAGTAATAAGAACCATGCAGGAGTTATCACAATACGTGACTTCAAACTTTACTACAAAGCCACAGTAATAAAAACACTACGGTATTGGCACAAAAACAGACACACAGACCAATGGAGCAGAATAGAAGTTTCAGAAACAGACCCACGTGCTTATAGCCAACTGATTTTTGACAAAGGAGCCAAAAACATACACTGGAAAAAAGATAGCCTCTTTAACAAATGCTGTTGGAAAAACTGGTTAACCATATGCAGGAAAATGGAAATAAACCCCTTTTCTCACCCTGCAAAAGATTCAATTCCAGGTGGATCAAAGACCTGGAAGCCAGGCCAGAGACCTTGCAGCTCCTTGAAGAGGGCATAGGCCCAACACTTCAACACATAGGCACAGGTAAGAACTTTCTCAACAAGACTTCAAAAGCACAAGCAACACAAAGGAAGATCAATACATGGGATTGCATTAAGAAATGTATAAAAATCCATGCTGAAAAAAATAAATAAAAGATGAAAAAAAATCTAATCCAATGAGTGGGGCTATTGTTCATGAAAAGTGGCCTTTGACTGAATAATTTATTTTCTTTTTGTAAGAAAAAAGAATGAACAATTTGACTTAGGAGTGCTGGGCAATAGTTTCCATATGGAATACCATGTGAGAAAGCCACCTGGAAGAAATAAGGGTCTTTGGAGGGTATCAGTAGACAGGAGAGGAGGGGGCGAGTGAGATGATGAGGAGCTGAGCTCACTACTAGCCAATACCTATCCTTCATCCCACAACAAAACCTCCCAATATTTACCCCCCAAATTGTGATTGCATTTCTTGAGGAACCTGGTAAATGGTGGAATTTTATATCTGTGAATCTAAGTGGCTGACATGGTCATAAATATGGAGATGAGAGGATATCACAATGGGATAATGATGCAGATTTTATGAAATTGTGCAATGGGAGTGGAACCACCCACAATGTGAAATTCTGTGCTCCAATTAATCTTGCCTATACTTCTAATGGGTGGCAAGGCTTGAAATTATTCACAGGGTTGTAGATCGTTAAATCATTCCACCAGACCCTCACTGCAAAACTATGACACATTGTGCAGGGAGTAAATGTTGATCCACATGTTGGTCCTTATGTGGGGAGAGATCTGAAAACTGTTTTGAGATGAACATCAAAGCATCTTGGGAAGCATTTCTAAGACTAGATGCTTCAGACGGATTTAGGCTCATGAAACAGCAGAGGGAATGATGAACCAGGAGAATGATGGGAAGTTACCAGTGACTCGTGAAATTTCAGACTGGAGGTTAGTGATGCTTACCCAAGTTACTGATTGAGTTTTTGTGTGTGAAAGAACTAGAAAGCATACTGGAAAAGAAAGGAGGTCCATACTGTAGGACATCCTGGTTTGTGGGGAGAGAATTTCTTGTACACTGTGCCAATCCCAGGGTCCACTGTCAGAAGATGCTAGAATCCTGGTTAAAGCTATTCATTTCCAGAAATTGGAGATAATTATCAGGAGTGTAGTGGAATATGACATGACAAAATAGATACTGGAGTAATATTAATTCAACTGAGGTTCATGAAAACAAACTTGCATTTGAGATTTCCATTTCATGAGTTAATAAAAGACCAGTATTGTAAGATGTACTTTGACTCCATGAGGCCTCCTAAGTCTTATCTTGAAATTGTAGTTCAGCATTTGCATTCCGAGGAACAAGTGATATATGTAAGAAATCATGACACGCTCCCAATAAAGGTTTTGCAGATACTTACTAAAAGTGGTGGAAGAGTAGAGCCACCACATTAACATGTTCTGTCTCATGCATACTTAAGGCATGCCACATTCTGGACTCAACACTAGGGCGCAAGCATTTTATTTTTCTTTGAAAAGGTATCTATATATTACTTAAATTTGGAAAATACTAGATTAGAAAATGCCACCAAAATCCTTCAGGAAGAGAAGGCCTCTGTGGAGAAGATGCTAGCAAGGCTGTATAGACTCATTGAAAAATTCTGTGCACTGTCTAACACAGCAACTCTGAGCCACATGGTCTATTTAAATAAAAATATAAATACACACTTTTGTAATTCATATATCTGATGATAGACACCCACTCTATTTCCATAATTGGGCTACTGTGAATTGTGCTGCTGTAAACATATACATATATCACATACATGAATTATTATAGTATTCTGACTTCAATTCCTTTAGAAAGATACCCAGAAATCATCTCGCTGGATCATACGATGGTTTCATTCCTAGTCTTCTGAGGCACTTCCATGCTGATCTCAATAGTGGATACTATTTTGCAATTTTATCAACAGTTTGTAAGAGTTATTTCCCCACATCCTTGACAGTATTTATTGTTTGTGATCTTGATGAATATCATTCTAACTGAAAGCATATATAATCACTATGTAGTTTTGATTTCCATTTCTCTGATTGCTAATGATGTTGAATATCTTTTTAGCTTTTTATTATTATTGTGCATTGTAATGATACATAGTTGTTAGGTACAAGCTGATACAGACATACATGCACACATCTCTTATTTAACCCTGCCCCATTCCCATGCCCCTCCTTCCTTCTTATGTTTGGTTTAGTGACTGACTTTGATATGTTTATCATAACAAATGTACATCATATGCATTAGGGTGTTTCCCTCTCCCCTCTCATCACCCTCAGTTAAGTCAACTTCTTTGCTCATCTAAGATTTCTATTTCTTCATCTAGAGTCTCTCCTATGAACCACTTTCTACTAGCTTCCACATATTAGGGAGAGGATACGATATTTTACTTTTTATGATTGACTAATCTCACTTAACATGTTTTCCAGTTCCATCCATTTCCCTGCAAATGACGTGATTTTTTTCTTCTTTATGGCTGAGTTAAATTCCATTGTGCACATATCCCATAGTTTTGTAATCCATTCTTCTGTGATATATATATATATATATATATATATATATATATATATATATATAATCTATGTAAATATTTGAAATTAAATAAGTAACATAACATCTTTGATGTGTTTTTTTCAAATATATTATAAAAATATATATTTAATATGACATATATAACATATACATATATAAATATGTATACACACAAAACAGGGAAGTGAAAAAGACTGTATTAGATAGGTAATGTAACACATATGTAGTGTTCTATCAAAAGACCAAAACAACCAAGCATACAACCATACATGTTTATATCAAAGTGTGATGTGAAATAGCATTACATAGATAACATTAATGCAGTTTTTCAGCCAGAAATCATAATGGCTAACTATGTAACCATATATTAAGAGGGATGTAAAACATGGTACTACATAGGTAATGCAATATACATGCGGGGTTCTAGCAAGATGGCATAAAGGCTAATAAATACTACATCAGTACCTATTCACGATGGCAGACTTGAAAAAGACAATGTAATATACATGCACTCTTCATGTCTAACCACTCAAGGGTATTATATATCTATATAAAACATGAAAGATCAATTGTATTAATATGTAACATATTTTTAAAGTTATTATTTAGAAATAAAAAATATTAACCATGCATACTTCTATACAAATGAGACACATTTGAAATGGGTAGATTTACATATCTTTTGTAATATACATGCCATTTTGTAGAGATAATATTGGCTAACCATTCAAATGAATATATAGAGAAAAGTGATGTGAAATACACAAAACAGGACACTATATACAAGATGGATATGTCGTTAGATACCTGTCAAATATGATCTTCTTCAAGTATCTATTAGGCATATACAAATATATAGTTTTATGTTTAGCTATTATGATCTCTAGCGGAAACACAGCATGTATAATATTTGCTGACCTCACAGTCAGAACAATATCTAAATTTATATTTTTTCTATGTCTATATCAATCTCTCATCTATCATCTATCTATCTATCTATCTATCTATCTATGAGATATCTGAAATACATTCTTTCAGCTACTTAATGCAACATACATACAATGTTTTGGTTAGAGATCATACCAGGTAAACCATAAAACAAACAAACAACAACAACAACAAAAAAATATATATATATATATAACTGAGAGAGAGCTGTCAAAGACTGTAGGTAACCCCACAAATGTAAAAAAAGTGAAAATATAAAACTATGTATAAAAACAGGACACACACAAACACAAAACGGAGCTCAGGAAATGATTTTAACACTCGTAAGTAACATAGTGTTCCTGATAAAGATGATAGTGGCTCATCATACTGCCAAATATATATACATAACAGAGACCCATAATGTATTGTTTTACCTAGGTAATTATCATACATGCATTGTGCTAGCTGGAGAGAATAATGGATAACTCTCGAAATGTAAAAGAATAATGTGTACACACAAAAGAAAGATGTGAAATAGATTGCATTAGATAGGTAATGTTGTGTTCTAGCTGGAGTCCAAAATGGCTCTAGCCATACTATAGTAATGCATGTAGTGTTCTACCTAACATATTAATACCTACATATTAATGCATATTAATTAATACATAATTAATACATATTAATTAATACCATACATATCAGTGCATGTAGTGTCCTCCCCAATGACCAAACTTTACAAATGTTCGTATCAAAGAATGATGTGAACTATCATTACATGTGTAATGTAACATTTAAGCAGTGTCGAGCTCCAGATCATAAGGGATAAGTATGCAACCATGTATATGTATATAGGTATCAAAGGGGGAAGCGAAACAAATTGTGTTCTATAGGTAATGGAATATCCATGCAGATGCAGTGTTCCAGCTAAAGATCATCATGTGTAACCATCCAAAAGCATGTATGTATATACACAAATGAGAGATCTGACATCGATTGTATTTCATATAACATATTCGGAGTTTAGACAGCATAATTCTTAACCCGCAATCTATACACACACACGCAAATGAGACACACTTGAAATTGACAGAATTATCTCTTGAAATATACATACAGTCTTATAGCTAGAGGTCATTTAACCAGGATTAAAAAGAATATAGACAGATGTGTGACCTGAAATAGACTGTAAAACAATAGGAATGTAGTATGCATACAGTGTTCCACCTAGAGATAATAATGGCTATTTACACAAACACAAACAGACACACAAATGCACATGCACATGTGTGCCTATATATATATGTGTGTATATAGATGTCCTGTATATATACATATGTATATATGTAAACCATGTAAATATTTGAAATTACATAAATAGCATAACATCCTTTTGATGTCTTCTTTGAAATAGATTGTATTTCAGCAAACACATTTTTTTTACCATAGGTAAACCATGAAGTGTTCTAGCTAAAGTTAATAAAGGATAAATATCCTGCAGAATATACATGTACAGAAAACACTTCAATACAAGACTGTATGCAATGTTGTGGCTATAAACCAAATACACATACATACATACAAAGATAGACTTATATAGCATTTTACAAATAAAACCAGACTTTAAAGAGAGTATATTATGTAGGAAATGCTACTTAAAGCATGCATTGGTAAGAGGCCATCTAAACATATACATTATTTACAATAACAAAATTTAAAAGGAAACATACAGATTCATATATACAAGACTGAGATATGAATTATATAGTTTTGAATAAAATGACTATATATTCGTGTATCTATTTATATGTGCAAAACTCGGAGAATGGAAAAATATATAAAAAATGTATGAAAAACTATGTCATGTTCAAGCGGTGATCCAGCTAGTGATCAAAATGGCTAATTATGCAACTGTGTATATGTATGTGTATATGTACCATACATGTAGAGTCTTATCATACACCAAAACAAACCAGCCCTGACCATACATAAGCTTGCATCAAAGAGAGAAATAGCATTACATAGGTAACATTAATCTATTTTCCACCCTAAACCTAGGCCTACACCTAACCCTAACCCTATCCCTAAACTAAAACCTAACCCTAACCCTACACCTAGCCCTAACTCTAACCCTATCCCTAATCCTAACCCTAACCCTACCACTAGCCTTAGCCCTACCCTAACCCTAACCCTAACCCTAAGCCTAATCCTAACCCTAACCCTACAACTAGCCCTAACCCTAATCCTAACCCTTACCCTAACCCTAAACCTAACCCTACACTAGCTCTAATCCTAACCCTAAACCTAAACTTAACCCTATCCATAACCATAAGCCTAACCCTACCCTTATTCCTAACTCTAATCCTAACCCTAGCCCTAACCCTAAACCTAACCCTAACACTGGCTCTAGCCTTACCCCAACGATAACCCTAAACCTAGCCATCATCTTAACCCTAAACCTAATTGTAACCCTATTCCTACCTCTAGCCCTAACCCTAACCCTAAACCTAACCCTCACCCTAAACCTAGCCCTAACCCTAACTGTAACCCTAAACCTAGCCCTAACCCTAAACTCTAACTCTAGCCCTAACCCTAGCCCTAACCCTAACCATAACAGTAACCCAAACCTAACCGTAACCCTAAACCTAGCCCTAACCCTAACCATAACCCTAACCCTAGCTCTAACCCTAACCCTAACCCTAAACTTAACCCTAGCCTTAACCCTAATCTAACCCTAACCCTAATGCTAACCCTAACCCTAACTATAACCATAACCCTAAACCTATCCCTAACCCTAACCCTAAACCTAGCACTAACCCTAACCCTAACTAGTGTTTAACATTAATGCATTTTTCCACCCAGAAATCATGATTCATGTAAATATTTGAAATTCATAAGTAATATAACAACCTTGATGTGTAATCTTTAAAAGATGTTGTATTTGAGCAAGAACATTTGCTTTACATAGGTCCACCATGAAGTGTTCTACCTAAAGTAAATAAAGAAAGGATAAACATCCTGCTGAATACACATGCAAAGAAGACACTTCAACATAAGACTGTATGCAGTGTTGTGGCTATAAACCAAATACACGTAAATACACAGATCAACTTATATAGCATTTTACAAATAAAACAGAGTGTATTACATAGGCAATGCTACTTAATGCATGCATCGGTAATAGGCCATCTAAACATATACATTATTTACAATTACATAATGGAAAATGCAACATACAGATACATAAATATGCAGGAGTGAGATCTGAATTATATAGTTTTGAATAAAATGACTATATATGTATCTATTTACATATATGTGAAAAACTCAGAGAATGAAAAAATGTACTAAAAATGTATGTAAAACTATGCCATGTTCAAGTGATGATCCAGCTAGTGATCAAACAGCTAATTATGCAACTGTATATATGTTTTTATGTATCAATGACATTGAATGAAATGGAGATCATGCTGGCTAAGCACAAAGAGGATTGTATACACAGATACCTGAGTCTGTTATACTTTGAATTCCATAGAATTTGAATTACCTAGACGTGCAGTGTAGTCTGTAGAAAGCATAAAGGATAACACACAAAGCTCAAATACACAGATGCTGAGCATACATACATATATAATTTATACATTAATTATATTATATTACATAGGTATGCTAGAGGTCATAAAGACTAAACATAACTGAATATACATGTATAAAAGAGAGACTTGTAACACATTGTTTATCTAGGTAATGTAACATATATGCACTATTATTTCTAGCTGGAGACTAGATAGTGTGACTCAACAAATGAAAGAAAAAGAGACAAGTTAAAAAGATTGTATTAGGTAATGTACCATACATGTAGTGTCCTATCATAGACCAAAACAAACCAGTCCCCAACAACACATACGCTTGTGTCAAAGAGAGAAATAGCATTACATAAGTAATATAAATGCATTTTTCCACCCAGAAATCATAATGATCCATGTAAATATTTGAAATTTATAAGTAACATGATGTGTTCTTTGAGAGAGATTGTATTTCAGCAAGCACATTTGTTTTACATAAGTCCACCATGAAGTGTTCTAGCTAAAGTAAAGAAAGGATAAGGATCCTGCTGAATACACATGTAAAGTAGACACTGCAACACAAGACTGTATGCAGAGTCGTGGCTATAAACCACACACACATACATACAAATATAGACTTATGTAGCATTTTACAAATAAAACCAGATTGAACTAGAGTGTATTACGCAGGCAATGTTATACTTAATGCATGCATTGGTAATAGGCCATCTAAACATATACATTATTTACAATAACATAATGGAAAACGCAACATCCAGATACATCTATATGCAGGAGTGAGATCTGAAATTTATAGTTTTGAATAAAATGACTATATTTATGTATCTATTTATGTATAATGCAAAACTTAGAGAATGGAAAAATGTATTAAAACACATGTAAAACTATGTGATATTCAAGCGGTGATCCAGCTAGTGATCAAAATATACAATTGTGTATATGTTTATATGTATCAAGTCATTGTATGAAATGGAGATCGTCGTGGCTAATCACAAAACAGTTTGTATACACAGACCTAAGTCGGTTATACTTTGAATTACCTAGAATTTCAATTACCTAGACGTGCAGTCTTGTCTGTAGAAAGCATAAAGGATAACACACAAAGATCAAATATAGAGATGTCAGAGCATACGTATATATAATTTATACATTAATAATATTGTATTATGTAGGTCAGCTACAGGTCACAAAGACTAAACATATAACTGAATATATGTGTATAAAAGAGAGACTTGTAACATATTGTTTTCTCGAGATAATGTAACATATATGCAGCATTGTCGCCAGTAGGAGACAAGATAGAGTGACTCAACAAATGAAAGAAAAAGAGGCAAGTTAAAAAGACTGTACTAGGTACTGTACCATACATGTAGCCTCCTATCATAGACCAAAAGAACCTAACCGCAACCCTACTTATGCCTGTGTCAAACAGAGAAACAGCATTACATAGGTAAATTAATGTATTTTTCCACCCTAACCCTAGACCTATCCCTGACCCCAATGCTAACCCTAACCCTAGCCCAAACGCTAACCCTATTCTAAATGTACCATAGCCCAAACCATACACTAACCCAAGACCTAATCAAAACTCCTCTAACACTAGCCCTAAACTTAACCATAATGCTAAACTTACACATAACCATAACCCTAACCCTAGCATTTACCCTTACACTAAACATAACCCTACACCAAGCTCTAACCCTAACCCCTAACCCTAACCCTAATCCTAACCCTCGCCCTAACTCTAACCTAAACCTAAACCTAGCACTAACCATAAACATAACCATAACTCTAACCCTATCCGTAACCCTAAACAGGCCCTAACCCTAACCCTAAACCTAACCCTAACCCTAGCTCTAAACCAAACCCTAACCCTAATACTTGCCCTATCCCTAATCCTAACTCTAACCCTAAGTCTAGCCCTAACCCTAAACCTACCCTAACCCTAAAACTAGGCCTAACCCTAACCTAACCCTAGCCCTAAACCTAACCCTAACCTTAACCCTAATTCTAACCCTAACTCACACCCTAAACCTACACCTGAACCTAGCACTAACCCTACCCCTAACTCTAAATCTAACCCTAACCATAACCCTAACCCTAACCGTAACCCTAGCCCTAACAATAACCCTCGCCCTAACCCCAACCCTAACCCTAGCCATAACCCTAAACCTAACCCTAACCCTAACCCTAACTCTAACCCTGGCCCTAACGCTAAACTTAACCCTAATTCTCACACTAACGCTACCTCTAGCCCTAACCCTAAACCTAACCCTAGGCCTAACACAAAACCTAATGCTAATCCTCACCCTACCCCAAACCCTAACACTAAACCTAATCATAACTCTAACCCATAAGCCTAAAACTAGCCATAACCCTAACCCTAACTCTAGCCATAACCCTAACCCTAACCCCAAACCATAAACCTAGCCCTAACCCTAATGCTAACCCTAATCGAAACCCTAACCCTACCACTAGCCCTAACCCAAACCCTAACCCTAATCCTAAACCTAAACCTAACCCTAACCCTAACCGAAACCCTAACCCAAACTGTAACCATAACCCTAACCCTAGTCTTAACTCACACCCTAAACCTAAACCTAACCCTAGCCCTAACCCTAAACCTAACCCTAAATCTAACCCTAATCCTAGACTTAACCCTAGCCATAACCCTAAACCTAACCCTAACCCTACTTCTAACCCCAAAACTAACACTAACCCTCACTCTAGTCCAAACCCTAACACTAACCCTAACCCTAACCCTAAGTGTAATACTAACCGAAGCCCCAACCATAACCCTAACCCTAGCTTTTACCCTTACCCTAACCCTAACCCTAACCCTAATGCAGACCTAAACCTAACCCTAAACCTAAGCATAAGCCTAATCCTAACCCTAACCCTAATCCTAACTCTAACCCGAACCATAACCCTAACCCTCACCCTAGCCCTAACCCAAACCCTAACACTACCCTAACCCAAGCCCTAACAGTAACGCTAAACCTAACCCCAACCTAACCCTAACCCTAAACATAACTCTAACCATAAATCTAACCCTAATCATAGCCCTAATCATAGCCCTAACCTAGCCCTAACCCTAACCCTAACCCTAACCCTAACACTAACCATAACCATACCTGTAACCCTAACTCCCTAACTGTAGCCTTAACTCTCACTCAAAACCTACACAGAAAACCTAGACCTAACAATAACACTAGCCCTACCCCTAACTGTATCCCTAGACCATACCCTAACCCTAACCCTAAAGTAAAGCTAACTCTAGATCTAACCATAACCTAAACCTAGCATTTATGATTACCTTACCTAACCCTAACCCTAACCATAAACATAACCCTAACCCTAATCCTAGCCTAATCCTAACCCTAAACCTAACCCTAGCTTTCACCCTTACCCTAAACCTAAACCTAACCCTATGCCGACACCTACCCCTAACCCTACCCCTAATCCTAAATCTAACACTAATCATATCCCTAACCCTAAACCTAAACCTAACCCTAACCCTAGCCCTAAAAGTAACCCTAACCCTAAGCCTAACCAGAGCACTAAACCGAACCCTAACCCTAATTCTAATCCTAGCCCTAACCCTAACCCTAATCCTAACCCTAACCATACCTCTAGCCCTAACCCTAATCCTAACCCTAACCCTAGCCCTAACCCTAAACCTAACCCTAACCCTAGCCTTAAATCTAATCCTAACTCTAAGCCTATTCCTAGCCCTAACTCTAACCCCACACTAACCCTAGACCCTAACCCTAAACCTAAACCTAACCCTAACCTAACCCTAACCCTACACCTAGCCCTAACCCTAACCCTAACCCTAGCCCTAACTAACCCTAACCCTAATCCTAACCCTAACCATACCTCTAGCCCTAACCCTAACCCTAACCCCAGTCCTAACCCTAAACCTAACCCTAACCCTAGCCTTAAATCTAATCCTAACCCTAACCCCACACTAACCCTAGACCCTAACCCTAGACCTAACCCTAAACCTAAACCTAACCCTACACTAACTCTAACCCTACACCTAGCCCTAACCCTAACCCTAACCCTAGCCCTAACTCTAACCCTAACCCTAATCCTAACCCTAACCCTAACCCTACCACTAGCCCTAAACCCTACACTAGGGTTAGAGTTAGGGTTAGGGCTAGGGATAGGTTAGGGCTAGGGTTAGGGTTAATCTATCTTTGTATGTATGTGTATGTGGTTTATAGCCACAACTCTGCATACAGTCTTGTGTTGAAGTGTCTATTTTGCATGTATCTTCTGCAGGATGTTTATCCTTTCTTTACTTTAGCTAGACACTTCATGGTAGACCTAGGTAAAGCAAATGTGCTTGCTGAAATACAATCTCTTTCAAAGAACACACCATGTTACTTATGAATTTCAAATATTTACATGGATCATTATGATTTCTGGGTGGAAAAATGCATTCATGTTACCTACGTAATGCTATTTCTCTCTTTGACACAAGCATGTGTATGGTTGGTGACTAGTTTTACATAAATATATAGTCATTTTATTCAAAAGTATAGAATTCTGATCTCACTCCTGCATATATATGTATCTGTATGTTTCATTTTCCATTCTGTTGTAAATAATGTATATGTTCAGATGGCCTATTACTGATTCATGTTTAAGTAGCATTGCCTATGTAATACACGCTAGTTCAAGTCTGGTTTTATTTGTAAAATGCTATATAATTTATCTTCTATGTACGAGTATTTGGTTTAGGGCCACAACGCTGCATACAGTCTTCTGTTGAAGTGTATACTTTGCATGTGTATTCAGCAGGATGTTTATCTTTTCTTTATTTTAGCTAGAACACTTCATGGTGGACATATGTAAAGCAAATGTACTTGCTGAAATACATCCTCTTTCAAAGAACACATCAAGGATGTTATGTTACTTATGAATTTCAAATATTTACATGAATCATTATGAATTCTGGGTCGAAAAATCCATTAATGATACCGACTAGTTAGGGTTTGGTTTAGGGCTAGGGTTAAGGTTAGGGTTAGATTTAGGGCTAAAGTTAGGGTTATGGTTAGGGTCATGGTTAGGGTTAGGGTTAGGGTTAGGGTTAGAGTTAGAGTTAGGGTTGGGGTTTGGGCTAGGGTTAGGGTTAGGGTTAGAGTTATTTTTAGGATTAGGGTTATGGTTAAGACTAGACATAGGGTTAGGGTTAAGATTAGGGTTAGGGTTACTGTTAGGGTTAGGGTTAGAGATAGAGTTAGGGTAAGAATTTAGGTGACAGTTACGACTGGGGTTAATATTAGATTTAGGGTTTCTGTAAAGGCTAGGGTTAGGTTTAAGGTTAGGGTTAGGGCTAGAGGGAGATTTAGGGTTAGGATTTGGTATACGGTTAGGGTTAGAGTTAGAGTTACCGTTAGAGTTAGGGCTAGGGTTAGGGTTAGGGTTAGGATTAGGGCTAGGGATAGAGTTATGGTTAGCGTTACTGTTAGTGCTAGGGTTAGGGTTATGGTTATGGTTA